>JAJOOS010014952.1:0-10848 GCA_029582725.1 Solanum chiquidenum | reverse complement strand
TCACCTCCCGTGTGATGGAGACCTCTACCATATCCATTTCACTACATATAAAAAAATACATAAGTTGGAGGGGACATTGAACCTTCCCTCTTTCTACATCTTAGAATACAAAAAATATCCTGTTTATGATCAGAAAAGTATCTTAAGTCATTAACCTCACATGTGATGCATCCAAATAAAACACCTAGAATGTAACACACAGAAGAAACAAGCGATGAGATGGATTCTTTGGTCTTCTCCTGAAGAAGGCAATTGAAGTTTATTCATTCTTAAAGGACCCCTAACCTCAGCCGGAAGTTCAACTCTTGTATAATAGTAGCAACTTCATTTCCTTCCTTATAACAATGCTTTACTATTATGTTTCTTTGAGCAATCTCATTCTTGACCTCTTCAATGAGGTTGTGGATTCTCCAAGGTGGTTTCATTAATCATTCGAACCACAATTTGAGAATTCAGTTTTTACTCCAAATCTTCAAATTGTTGATCAAGACACCAACAGATACCAATCAAAGCTGCTTGACTGAGTAGGGTACGAGAAAGCTATAATCATGTCCCCAATTCTATGTCTAACAATTCCTCCGGCTCCAGCCTTGTTTTAGTTTCTCATGTAACTCCCGTGGCTTATAACCTTTTTATGGTAGGAAACTATATTTCTTCTAATTTAGTAGCATTCACAATATATTAGAAGCATTCACAATAGAGTCGTAAGGGTTAGAGAGTTTTGTTTAGATGGAGAATTTGTGAGACACAAGTATTATGTAAATTGTGTGAGGTTATTCTCTTTATATCTTATACTAGGTCGATTGTTAAATGTATGTGTCTTTTGGTGGTACTAGGTCGATTGGTAAATGTTTGTGTCTTTTGTATATCTTTCCGTGTTTGTTTTGTTAGCTTCTACATGACATTTAATTATTTTGATCCTATTTTTACACGTATTTTATTTTTATTAGATACATATATATCATTAAATCTGGAACGTTCTTAGCAAAATCCCTCGATGACAGGAAGATCCAGTTCAAGGGCCGTTAGGGGAATACAAGAAGTTGGAAAAACAGCTTATAGAGGAACAAAGGAATAAACAACTTCAAATAGTTCAAATGCCTGATGTACCCCAGCTTCCAATAACAAGATCAGAGAGTACAACTAGGTACGTGCCCCCTTTGGCAGTAGATCATAAAAATATGGTGACACCAAGAGAAAATGGTGCAAATAATACTAATCATAATCAACAAGATTATAACATGTTGAACTCAAGTGTACCAAATTATGCTAATCATTTGCAATGGTATGGACAAGGAGGAGAAACTCAAGGAATTACTAGTAATGGTCATGATTTGATTAATATTGGTGGTGGCAACAATATGTTTGGATATGGTAATTTACCATATCATCATAATATACCAATCGAACAAATTCGAAATGGTTATATCCCAAGACTTCCAGGAACTGTTCATCATCAAGCTACTTACAATAACGGTGGACATGTTCAATTACATCAACAACGATTTCCATACAACAATGTTGATTTGGGCCATGGAAGAAGAAGAAAGGAACAAAGTAATCAATTTATGAGTCCAAATTTTAGTGGTAGACATGTACGAGGAAGGGGAATTGGGTCAGCTGGCCCAATTATATCAAATTGTAGTTCCCCTCCTAATGTTGACTCGATTATTGCTAATGCCATGAGGACAATGGTAAATTATAGTGTTAATGGAAGACATGTTGAAGATGGAACAAATCAAAGAGCACAAGATGTTGCAACAGTTCTTCAAGACTTCACTAACTATAATCCCAATGATTTGCCAGGTAAATGTTTTATAAGTTTTTAAGTTATATAGTGTAACATCAGATTATTTTCACCATAGTAGATAGCGGTGACAAAATCAAACACAATCTGCTCAATTCGTGGGCGGGTCAATAGCTCAATCCATTAAAAATCGGGTTCATAGGTAATCTGAATTGGCTCATGAAAAATCTTTTCAAAATATTTTTAAAAAACTTATTTTTCAATTTAATAGGTTGTATATAGTCATAAAAATATAATAATTTTATTAGGTACTAAAATAGTTTAAAAGAACAAATAAAATAATTAATCTTAGTACATCTTGTAATAACCCATTATATTATCTAACCCATTTTGACCCAACCGATTTTGAGTTGGATTGGATCTTGACGCAATTATTGTTTTAATCCATTATGACCCGTCCAAATTTGACCCAACTCATCCAGTTGTCACCCCAGTAGTAGGTAGGTAACATACTCATTTCAAAATTTTAGATTGTACATTTTAAATATAGTTTACCGCTACGGTGTATAAAGATTAACTAGTTTTTCTCTCAATTCTTCATCGCCGAGTAAAATAAGTGCTAATATCAATGTGAAATTTTCAAGATTATGATGCCTCCAATGTTTTAATTTTTAACCATAACGTATATCTAATAGTCATTTTGTTTTGTTCTCTATATTTGAAGGTGAACATAAGCAACGAGATTTGGATAATAGAGATCATTCAACCTCCAAATAGCACATTTTACATTATTTCTAAGGTAGTTGCTAATGATACAAGGGGAAAAGGTGGTAATTACAGATTCCTCCTCCATTATTTGATTTGTAAGTTTCTTAAAAGTCCTACCTTCTCATATTATATCATTCAAAATTTTATTTGTCTGATATTTTTTTAAAGTATTTTATTATCAAAGAAAAGTTTACGACTAAAAAAAAACTATTTTGCCTAGATCGAACATAACTAGTAACCTTCAATTTCCTAATCATTTGTCGACAACATGTATGGTAGTTCAAGATAGTCAAGTATTTAATTAATTTCACTTTGAGATAACCTCTGAAATATACATTTTGAATTATTCTCTTCATTCACGTACCGATACTTATCTTCTTTTACCTTGAAAAATAATTTGGTTCCTCTCTTGCCATATATGATAATGCTGCCGGCTAAGGATATATTGTTATTGTAGCACTATTCTCATTATAATGATCCACTGTCAATGTAAGTTATTATTCTCATGTCTGATCTAGCTATTATAGTAACTTGTTCCACACTGATGAGAACGATTTATTATTCAATTCATACAAAGGGCATGCATACTATATTAATTAACATTCATTCATCATCCTATTTTTCATGTATAACCTTCCGTAAGCAAGCAACTTCACAATGAACAGCCATTTTGGGCATCTTCCATCTTACTCAATTAGTACTTTTTTTTTTCACGGAAAAATAGTGCAATCTTTGGAATTGATCTTCTATGTAATTAACCAGCAGCTTCCACCTACTCCTTAGCTTTGAAAATCTTCTTGATAAGCCTTTGAAAGTTTTCTTGATAAGCCAAGATGCTTGTTTTTTCCCGATAATATTAAGTTTTTGATCAAATCATAATTATCTATTTTTTTAGTATTGAAAGAAAAAATAGTCTTAAGAACTGCCTTACAACATAATTTTCCATTTTATTAGTTAAATTTAGGCCAGTTCAATTTAGCATTGTCACGACCCAGATCATCATGATTGGCACCTATACTAACCCTCCGGTGGGAGAATCATTACTACCCAAACTAACAACTCAACCAAAATACTAAGGCATTTAAAGATACGGCAGCAGGTTTAAATGCTAAGGAAAAGAAATAGGAAATTCCCATAAACTCCAAACAAAAGTCTAACAACCAAAACATTGCGGAATAACACCTAATGCTAAGGAAAAGAAATAGGGAGTTCCCATAAACTTCAAACAAAAGTCTAACAACCAAAACAATGCGGAATAACACTTAGAACCTGAAAGTCAATGTATCAAAACATTTAAGGTTCAACCATAAGTCTAAACAAGAAGGGGTACAACCCCATACTAAACATAGGAAATCTAAAGAACTAGTCTAAGTCCGAAAATGTGGACATAAACAGAAAGAGAACTCATGGCAGCCCAGAAGAACTGGCTCACCCTTGAATTCGAACGATCATTGATCTTCTAAACGAGGTCTGTCAATAGCCGCTTGAAGATGCCATGTACTCAATAAAGAAAGAGCAAGTGCAGTATCAGTACACAACCACAGTGTACTGGTAGGATCACACGACTATCCTACTAAATGCAACATACATAAGTCATTACAACATAATAATAACATGCATACACCGAACATATACAATATCAATATCATTTACGAACAACGCACAATTTCACAATTCTCAAGATATACAGTTATGTCAAGTCAATGGTCCTCTCATGGAACCCAAACCCAAACCCAAACTGTTAGCATACCGGTACGTGGTATCCGATCCAATGTTTATGTCGGAATGTGGCAATCGATCCCATATTTATGTCGAAACGTGGCAACCGATCCAAGTTAGTGCGTCGGAACGCAACATCTGATCCATTCAACAAGTCACAATCACAATCACAATCACAAAGTACATTCTCATAATCATACAATCAAGTCATGATCCATGGCATTCATCATTCATCTATCCTTATTTACAATTAGTGTGATCTGCCACATTCACATACATACAAGTATTATAATGAAGTAAGAACAAGCATACATCACACAACATGAAATCACAACCATCACCTACCTCGAACAAAGCTTGAATCCCCTAAGAAACTTGATCCTTCCCTTTCCGAATTATTTCCACTTGTTCTTGGTCTACAAACAATTAATATAACACGAGAATCAATAAACAATTAATTACCTGAATTACCAACAATCCTATCAACCCTAGATCAAACCCATGATCCCAATATCCAAATTAGGGATTTTACACCATAATCCCCAGATCAAAACTCCTCCCCATCGATAATTACCCATTAGATTACGTTCTATGGATCGAAAAATGGATTCGGAAAGTTAAAACCTTACCTTTAGCCTTAAGAATAGTGAAAAACTGTCAAGAAAGGACCTGGGGTCGTCTCCTAGCTCTCAAAGTCGAAAAGTGCATAATAAAATATTTTTGGGGTTTATTTCTGACTTAAATCGCGAATGTCCCGTCATAGCGGTACTCACCCCGCTACAGCTGCCCCGCCCTGGCGGAATTAATCTCGCCTTAGTAGCTTGCACGGAACTAGTGAGTCAATTTAAGAATTTCAAACTCCCATTTCACAACACACCTTCATCCCACGACACTCAGAAACTACCCGTTCATGCCAATATCAGTTTCGGGAGTTCTACTCACCCGAATTCAATTCCATAAAGTTGTACGAGTTCCTTAACGTCTTAGCTATCTACTCATGTGATCAAATTCATAATTAGATCACTCAATTGTTACCATATTTCCCTAAATTTTAATGACTCCGATTTCGTCTAAATCTGAATTAGGTTGGGAAATTCCAAGTTACTACGAAAAAAATTTCCAGCCCAAAATCTTTTCCCGTTGGCTTTTCTATAACTACGGAAACAGGTCGTTACAAGCATTGAATAAGGGCGTCTCAATAAAATTAGTAGCCTAAAACCAAAGACATGGACAAAATTATTAGTATTAATTTTGGATATTTCTTTTGTTCTTGTGTACTATTTGTTGTTAGTCTATATTCTTAAGCGTAACTTCAAATTATAATATTATTATTTATAAACGTAAGGATTAGTTAGCTTCACATATTATTATTTATAAACGTAAAGATTAGATTTAGTTAATAAGAGGTTAGACATTGTTTGTAATATATCACGTTAAATTTTAATGTAAAAAGTGTATTCATTAATAATGAAGATTTGAATTGTTTAATTCAAAGTACTAAATTCTTAATAAAAAGTAGATAATTCCTCTTTCTATATATATATATATATAATGTTCGATATTATTTCACGTGAAACTAAAATCATAAAATTCACTATTAAATTTTTTTAATCTCAAAATTTTAAAGCCTAAACCAAACGTTTTACTAGTCTTACCTTGAACCACCCCTGCCATCGAGATAAGATTACACCCACTATCTTGATTTGAAGTATGTATACCAACTTAAATAATTTTCAAATATACATCTCTTTTTTAGAAAGTTGAATATATTTGCATCTAATTTTGCACAAACAAACGTGGGCACAGTAGTTTGGCGACCATGTGTGATGTGTCGTGCCTTTGGGGTTCATATATATTTTCCACCATGTTTATGTTAGGAGGGTATGCCTAATGTTACAGTCTTACAAATAATCCACAGAAAAGACAATAATATATATATATATATATATATGAAAATTCGCTGCCACAGACTTTTATAAAATTCTTATTATATGGTATAATAGCAAAATTGAATACCCATCATTTCAAAAAATTAAATTAGTCATTTGAATGTCGATATCATTGTTTAAAGCCATGTGAAAATAAGATTGTTCTTCATCTAATTTACTCGCTCAGTCTTACTTTTCTTTTTAGTTACAAAAAGAGTACTCAATTCTTCTTCTTTTTTATAGCAATTCTTAAATTTTTAATTTTCCACAATATATTTAAAATCACAAAATAAAAGGCATTGATGTATATTTTACATATCTTTAGTTTATGACTATTGACTACAAATAAAAAAAATTACTTTCTTAAAATTTATCTCAAATTAAAATAATAAATTAAAACAGATGGAGTAATATAGATGAACAAATGAGTAGATGTTAGATCCTATTCCTACGACAAGAAGTCAAGCAAATAGAAGTCTAAATTAGCACTTTTTCTTTTTTAATTTATTGATGATTCATGAACCTTGTTGTTAAATACGAGACTCTATATTAAAGTCAATTGTAAAACAAAATGCCTTGGAAAATTATATCGTTTTATTGGCCCACCAAATAGACCAAGGAAGCCCTTACGAACCCATTGAAGTCACATCGATGTGTAGTCTCTAGAACGTCAAATGTGAGTCATCTTGCTCATCCTTTGTGGAAATTTCTTCTAGTGGGTCAAATAGGAATATGTGCCACTCTAATCGTATTGAATTGTAAATATCCCCCTTTTGCTATCAAGAGTGAAGAATCTAATCAAACATACCATTTGCAGATTATTGAATTCGTTTTATTAATTCAACAGTATAATTATATTAAAGCATCATAGTCTGTAAAAAGTTAGTGCAATGTACAATATTGAAGGAGTCCTTAACTAGTGTTTTTTAATTATTAATTTAAAACAAAAAATTATTTATATGATCTCAATTGACCAACACATGGATGTCCTGGATCTAATTTCTTCAAAGAGCATCATCTCATCTTGTTTATTATGAGTACTATCTTTTCTTATTTCATTGAATGACTACAACTAAGCATATTTTTGTTCTTTTGAAGATTAGCATGCACATAAAATTATAATCAAGGATAAAGTTAAAGTGTAAGTTACAAATTCAACTCAATCTAAAAACTATGATTCGAATCTTGTATAAAATAAATATATTTCAAACCTCGTATCATTTTGAGCTATATGTAATCGAAAACGATGTTTTCACCACTAATATCCACCTCAAAAAAGGCGTCTTCCACGGGCAACAACTTCCCTTTAATTATTCTAAAGATGGTCAAATTACGTCCAATCATTTTTTTAATAAAAGACATCAATACTCCGGAATATATTGTTTGACAGTTCTCTTAAATAAAACCAAGTATACATCATTGTACATATAGACAATTAAGTAAACTTGAAATATCAACGCAAACAAGGGGTAATTAATTAAACCATATCACATCCCATCAAGACACCAACCATATAATATAAATTGAAAAAGACTTGCACAATTTTTCACTTGTTTCCTTCCTCATACTTTCCTCTTTCTCCACGAGATAAATAAAATTCATAAAAAACCCACGATTAAACGATTACTTTTCTAGTATCCCTTCATGTTAAATACCTCATAAAACTAAACATTTTCCCCAACAAATTAACCAAAATCCCTTCTAATTATAGCTATGGTTCCAACTCCTCAAAGTGATCTACCTCTTAATGAGAATGACTCACAAGAGATGGTATTATATGAAGTTCTTAATGAAGCTAATGCTCTAAACACCCCTTGTTTACCCCAAAGAAATCAATTACTTCCAAGAAATACTAATATCCTTCGTCCGTCACAGTGCATAGGCAAGAAATATAGAGGCGTACGACGTCGTCCGTGGGGAAAATACGCTGCGGAAATTCGCGATTCGGCTAGACATGGTGCGAGAGTATGGCTAGGTACGTTTGAAACTGCTGAAGAAGCTGCGTTAGCTTATGATAGGGCGGCTTTTAGAATGCGAGGTGCTAAGGCACTACTTAATTTTCCATCTGAAATAGTGACTGCCTCTGTTTCAGTAGAAAAATTAAGTGTGTGCTCAAATAGTTACACTACCAATAATAATACAAATTCAAGTTCAAGTGGAACGAGTGATTCATTTGAATCAAGAATTTCCAAGGAGTTTACTCAAGATGTTAAAACAGAGCTGTGCATGGAGAATTTCTTGGCGCTCTAAGCGAATAATGTGTTGACACGTAGGGAATATCTCTATCTATGTATTCAGGTGTACGAATCAACTGAACTACTAAAATTTTAATGTTGTACTTATATTATGGGATTCTCTTTTCTCTTATTTCCTTTTTTGAATTGTTTGCAGCGATGCACGCTATAATCTTGTGTAAAAAGATTGCTTAGGATACTTAGTATGTTTATAAGTTGTAATATACACATTCTATTTTCTAATTTTTTTTCTTCTCAAAATTCAAATCAAACGGAATATTATATGTATACCCAAATCTTTTTTCCGGTTTGATTGATAATTTGATGTATTACTCATGATAAATAAAAGGAAAAACTTTTTTATCTGATTCGGTAATTATATAAATATAAGGATAAATAAATAAGTGAAAATAATTTTAAAGTTAGATCAATTGAATTATAATCGACTTATCTTAACCGGCCAAGCACCTCACAATCCAAAATTCCCATCTGTAATAATAATAACACTCGAACTTAAATTAGCTCTGATTTTAAAATTTATAAGTTTCTATAATAATAAAAATATTTTTTAATAATTAATACTATAAAATAATAAATGCATTTATAATTAATAATTTATAAATACTTTATAAATTTTTAAATGTAAATACTAAATATGAATAAAAATTAATGAAGTTTTTCGAGCTCATACTTTAAAGGCTAGATCTGTCTAT
This sequence comes from Solanum chiquidenum, assembly GCA_029582725.1. Taxonomy (NCBI): domain Eukaryota; kingdom Viridiplantae; phylum Streptophyta; class Magnoliopsida; order Solanales; family Solanaceae; genus Solanum; species Solanum chiquidenum. The sequence goes on along the minus strand of JAJOOS010014952.1, from coordinate 1,739 downwards.
ATTTGTATAATAGAGAAAATATAAAATTTGGTGAGAGCACTTTGCGTATTGATCAGCAGTCAAAAGACACACGAGAATTGTCAATATAAAGAAAGGATTGAGATGCAATATCTGCCTATTGACTTTGTAATTATCTAAAGTTGACTCTTGACTCCCCAATGTAACCGCCATATAAAAAAAATACAATATATTATTTTTTTGAGTTAAAAAAAATTGTTTTAAGAATAGAGACTTAATATAAGTTATACTTTTAATATGATAATATTGGCATAATACATAAACATATTTTTTAACTTGACTTCAGAGGTTGATATCTATATCTTCCAATTTTTGATGTGCATAAATAATTACTTAAATTTGTATAAATTTGAATAAGTAGACACACACGCTCTACGTGACATAATACACATAGGACGTCACATGGGATGCATATTGACCACATAGGACATATATGTCTACTTGTTTTATTTTAGATAAATTTAAGTGTCTATTTATATACATTCAAAGTGCGAAAACATATATTGATTTCTCTCTTAGCTTAAAGAGTTTATCATCGGTTATGCTTGTTAATATTGATTTCTCTCTTAGCTTCATCTCCACTTTTTCTAGACTCCTCACGTAATAAAAGAAAAATAAAATATATATATATATATTGTAATTGCCAAAGGATATTCTTTACAAAAAAAAATAAATCTTTCCAAAACAAAGATAACCTTTTTTTAAAATTAAGTTACTTTATAAGCACACCTTGATGACTTTTCGTTTTATACTCGGGAACAATAGGAATACAATCATAAAAATATTTGTCACACGTTTAGCATAAAGAGAAGAAAGAAAATTAATACTGTATATGTATAAAGACACCAGGACCAAATTAAGCACGTCTAATTTTTCTAATTATAAATTTCAACGGTCTTCCCATCTAGAAAAATGTTATACGCAATCAATGAAGTGTGCAATATTTATGTTATATACCTACCAACTCTTACAGAAGGATCCATATTGCATTTTTCTTGTCAAAGAAATAAATAACAAGATGGTTAGTCAAGCCTCTTGTCAATATGCCCGATCGGATGTATCATTATCGATGCAAATTTAATTGAATTTATAATTATTTTTAACACGAATTACATAAATTTATATATAAGAATTTATTCAAATTGTAATAAATAATAGACATGAATCTATATAAAACTTTAAAATGTTTAATACAATGGGTATGTTTGGTATAAAGGAAAATATTTTTCGAAAATGTTTTCTAATTTTATCATGTTTGGTTGGGTTAAATATTTTCCAAATCAACTCATTTTCCTCAAATTTAAGGAAAATGACTTCCCTTCAAAACTTAAGGAAACATTTTCCAAAACTCTCTTCCAACTTCAAATTATAATTTATTTATTTTGAAAAAATCAATTTATTTTGTCCCTACCCTCAAACCACCCCACTCCCCAACCACCCCCATAAAAATAATAATTAAAGTTTATTTTTTTAAAATGTTTTTAACTTCAATTTTTTTACCCCATCCTCACCCCTACCCTACCTACCCCCCAAAAAAATTTAAATTTGTTTTTTAAAAATATTTTCAACTTCAAAATTTCACATTTTTACCCTACCTTCGAACCACCCACCCACTCCCAAAAAAAAATTTAGTTTGTTTTTAAAAAATATTTTCAACTTCAAAATTTCATTTTTTTCACTCCTACCCTTGGGGGGGGGGGGGGGGGGGGGGGGGGGGGGGG
>JAJOOS010014949.1:0-10196 GCA_029582725.1 Solanum chiquidenum | reverse complement strand
AAAATATTATATGACTTCCCACTTCTCTAAATGCTTTGATATAGTGAAACAAGAAAGATAATGACAAATTGCATCAATAAGAGAAAATATAGTACGAAGGCTATAATTACATGTCACTGCTAAAACATAGTATGGAATTTTTATGTTAATCAAATTACGGACCTTTACAAACTTGCAAATGCTACAACCTACAATTACAAACTAAAACTAAAATCAAATAGTCCAACAAGACTAAAACTAAAATCAAATAGCTACAATTGTGAACCCTTACTTTAGTCTTTAGATTTTGAGTAAACAGTAAAGACTAGTAAAGTGGTCTAGTGTGAAATGGGTAGAGTACTAATAATTTGATATAGTTATAGTGTCTAGTTGTTTATTAAATTATTAATATTTAATAATTAGGAAGGGTAAACTAGTCAATTATTATCGTCTTATTGGGTTATCGATTTATCCAATAACCCAATAGTAAAAATTGATATCGAACCAATAACCCAATAGCTTTTTTTCATAAACCCATTAAAAACCCAATAACCCAATAACAATAACCTAATAACATTTTTTCAATTCGATTTATCGATCGGTTCGATTTTTGCAAACTCCTAGTTATAACTGAAAAGATAGGGTTCAAGTGCAAGTGATCAGACTTGACATGTTATTATCTTACATATACATAAAATATATAACTCAAAAAGCTGACATAGAAAGTGGAACTCAGATGAGTTTTTACAGCTGCATGCCTTAAAAATGTGGCATTTTATAATCTTGAAATAAAACAAGCTACCTATTATAACATATCAAGTATCGTCTAGTTTACGTTTCGGTATTACTATTATTACTCTTTAATTATTAATGTATTCTTTGATTTTAGTAGTATTTGTTATTTTCTTTGCTTCAATTATCGTATTCTATTTATTACTGTTACTATTCTCTTCTTCATTGTTTTCACCATGACTTTATCGCTATTGTATTTACTTTACACATTTGTTTCTTGACATATGTTAGTACTAGTGCAGAGTCTATAGGAAACAACATATTTATACCTTCACATGGTAAAAGTAAAGGTACGAACATATCATCATTTCCAAATCTAACTCTCAAGGCCGCAATATTACGTTTTGCTACAAAAGATAAATACAACTCGATAATTAATATAAATTTCATATATATAACTTGTAACCCCTACATAAGTAGCACTATAGTGAATTTTTACTTGGAATCCCATGCGAGCACAATGATTTTGCTCCAATATTTAGGTGTTTTTTTGTTTTTTTTATCATTTCACGTGCCTATAGACAAGAGTGAATATATAATCATTGTTTTACAACTTTAGGAAAATTAATAGCCACACTATGCTTCCATTTTACTCTCATTATTATTTCCATTGACATATGCATCATGATATATGTCAAAACACTTGAGAATATTACTTTTAGACTCATGCCTTATCAATGGTTAATGGGGAAATTAAAGTAGAATTGAGCCACTAAACCAGATCACATCATAATTAATCCAATTTTAAGTAACACTAATTAGCTAGGCATATATATATGCACTCAATACTCAATATAAAGCATATATATATGAAATGACAGTATAATAATTTGTTATATTGTTAGTGTAGTTTAACATGTGATGGTAGGTCTCCAATTTTAAGTAGCATTAATTAGCTAGGCATATATAAATATATATATATGAATTCAGTAATTTTTATTTTATATGAATTGATAAACTTCAAATCTTAAATATGACTCTCTTTACTAGATAATCGGTTAATGTTCTCCATGCATATACCACATAGTTGTAAAAGATATTTTATGAACATGATCATTTTTTTCATAAACGAAAAGGTATATATAATGTAACAATAATTTGATATTCATATATAACTCATATTGAACCTGGTATATAAGGAATCAAATTTCAGCTTGGTGGTAAAGAAAGAAAAACAATCTCAAAAGAAGCATGAAAAGCATCAAGCACACAAATATTTTGATTGAATTGGTGGGAAAATAAAAAATAATTATGTTCTCATATGAAAAAAATGAAAACTTCCAATAATTTTTTCACCATGCATTTTTCGATGAGCTGATTTGATAGAAAATAAGTGAAAAAATCATTTTTTGCAACACAAATATCATACTGATTCGCAGTGAAACAAACCTTTGTTTCAAAGAAATTAAGGAAACTATGATATTTCTTCTAATTAATTGAATTATTGGTTGGATAATTCAACAAGGATTTATATTTGCCTCCCTCATTGTCATTGACTTGTGAAAAAAGCAAGTGTAAAATTTTCAAACAAAAGGCATTATTGTTAGTGGGAGAATATAATATAAATGTAGTTCAATCAATTATGAAGGGAATATTAATCTTTACATCCATTTTGGAAAAGCTTACCGATTACAAAGTGGAAAGGTAAAATGCAAAGTTTTTAAAAGCCAATGTGATTTTAATAAAAAGAGTTTTGGGATTTTGCTTTTTGCACACTCTATTGAAAAAGATACCTTTTCATAATTTCATTTGCTTTCTACTCACGCGTCAATACTTTTTTACCCTTCGTTTTGGCCCAAAGGAGATACGACTTTATGATTTATTATCGATGTGTTAAAATATTTTCTGAAAATAAGTGATTTTATAGTGTATATTTTTATATTTGATAAGTACGCGGAAAAATATTATCTTAAACCTATATGATATGGAATGTCACTTATATAACTTGTTTAATTGAGTGAGAATATTGAGGTGAAAAGATCCATATTTGCCTCTTAATTTTAGCGGGTCATGAGACATGAGCAATGGATTAACACTTAGCAAGAACATGTTAGGGTTTGGGTAACAAATCGGGTCAGGATTAATGACTGATAATATAGTGAGAATTCTAGTTGGCAACGTTTATGTGGAGGAGTTAGTCTCATGTGGCTTGTCACATCATTTAAAATTTGGATTGTTAACTCTTGAGGATATTTGTGGTCTCTTGAGATAACGGCAGAGACATTTTTTATCCCAAAATATAACGGAGGATATAAGTGGTCAATTGGGCAATTTTGATCCTTTCCTCTTTTAATTTTAAAGGAACTTATTTTCTTAGAGAAAATGTTTCACCAACCAAACATTAAAAAAGAAAAAACTTGAAAAATATTTTCCTCCATGTACCAAACACACCCTTAGTTATAGTCTCTCTTTATTCATGGAAAATTGATAAATAAAATACAAAATATGAAGGATTGTTTTTTTTCTGACAGATCTAGAATTCTCACTAAGGGTGTTCGATAAGTAAAAATCTAGTGCCTAGATTCAAACTTGGAAACCCCAAAAACCGCTAAAATCAATCTCCAGTCATATTTTCAAAGAATTCAATATCTCTATATCACTATATGTACATAAATAAAAAAAATCTTATATATACTATATAATTTTTTGTAAAAGGATTTCAGTAAATAACCTCCATCACCCCCAGACTGGTTGCTAATTAATCAAAGCCAAATGAAATGCATTTAGGTATGATTTGATTGAAGTTTTTTAAAATAAAAAATAAAAAAATTGAAGTATTTTAAGGTGAAAAAACTTGTCCAAATCTGTGGAGCCATTGAAAAGAATCATCACACTAAAATGAATGATACAAAGTGGCTTAAAGATATACATGTAACATGCGTAATCATATATAATTGTCTAGTCAGATAATTTGTGCATCATACGTAATTACGTATCATTAAACATACAAAGTTATGGAATTTAAAGGGAAAAAAATTAGACTATGAATTTATATATTATAAATCTAGCTTGAATTGTTTGAGCTTTAACTTTTGCAACAATGTGATAAAGTTGCCTTTAAATTGAAAAAAAGATAAAAATCTTTAACCAAAGACACATACATAACATACCCAGTGTAATAAGTATCTTTAAAGCATAACTTCGTAAGTAGAGAGTAGTAGCAGAGTTAAAAAATTTATTACGGAGATTCAAAATTAAATATGAAGAAGTAAACACAAGAAGAAGTTGAAGAGGTTCAACATCTACTGTATATAGATAAAAGAAAATTAACTATATATAAATAATATAATTTTACATCGAAGGAGATTCGAATGAACCCAGAACTGTTAGAGAGTAAACATCACACTAAATTAAGTGCGAATACTTTAATGAATTTAAATTCTTAAAAGTTGTGAAAGTTGTATATAAATAGGTACCAAACAATTTAGAACATCACAAATTTGATAAAGATTTATCATAATGATAGGAATAAATACATTTTAAATAATTGTACAGGTAAAATCTTTAAACATAGTCTTGTTTAGCTACTACTCTAGCCCTAATAAATTGTCTTTGATATTATTCTGTTAAATTTTCTTTCTGGATTTCTTGTTATTACTCTTTTGTTTCAATTTGTTTGTCTGATTTTAATTTTGTACAAAAAAAAATTTTAAAAAAAAGACTTATAAATCTTATAGTCTTAAATATGTTACGTGGATAGTTAAATTTAAAGAAATGTCAAAAAAGGAAAAAGATGTTCATTTTTAAACAGACTAAAAAGAAAAGTAAAACAAACAAATTGAATGGGAGTAATTTTTAAGTAGATTAGGAGAGTGAATTGCTAATTTTCCACATAATTGACGTTTTCAAATTTAGTAAAAGGAAATAAAGGGAGAAAATATTGAAAAAAAGATTGAACATCCACATTTTATTTTTATTTTATTTTATTTTAAAAAAAAAAACCTCTTAAGCATTAATCTTCAGAGAAAGAAAGTGGATCATGAGAGGATCCAATAAACACATCACCATAAATAAGCCCAGCTAATCCACCAGCAATTAGAGGCCCAACCCAATAGATCCAGTTCTGCGAGAACTCTCCAGTAACCACAGCAGGCCCAAATGATCTAGCTGGATTCATCGCCCACTACTAAATGGGCCAGTAGCCAATATATTTGGGAAAAATAACTTAAATACACAACTTATTTTATTATATTCTCTAAAATTTCCTACCATTTAAAAAAATTACAAAAATCCCTACTCTCTCCTATTATTGGATACATCACTTTATGCAATGTATTGAGACATATGCGAGACGCGATGTAGTATGAGAGAGTAGAGATTTTTATTGGATACATCACTTTACGCAATGTATTGAGATGCGATGTAGTAAGAGAGAGTAGGGATTTTTATTGGAGACATCACTTTATGCAATGTATTGAGACGTATGTGAGACGCGATGTATCGAAACATTGAGTAATGTATCTAAAACTCAGACACAGCGTATCGGGACGATGAGCTATGTATCCGAAACCGAGACGGTATGAATAAGATATAATTAGCTCTTAACATTATGAAATTCGTAAAAAATCCCTATATTTGCTCCAACAATGAGCCCAATTGCAATGGGTCCAATTGTTCCAAGTGACCCCTTTTTGGGGTCTGCTGCAGTGGCATAAACTGTATACACAAGTGCAAAAGTGATGACTATTTCCATCACAACTCCATCAAATCCACTGAGCCCAGCAGTAACTCCATGGGTAGGAACAGCCTCCAAAAGCCCAGCAATTTCAGGCCCAATAAGTTAGAACTATGAGCGTACCGGCCATTTTTCGACCCTATCTTTAAAAAATAGCCATGAGTTTCAATGTTCATTGGTGAAGAAATTTTATGAATTTCACATGTAGAATTTGAAGCTCTACGACAATGATTATTTTTCGGTTACCGGGGCCAAAAAGTGACTATTCGTGAGAGTTATCCTTTCAACAATATGTGTTAATTTCTTATAAAAATTTAGATTTTTTTGCAAATTAACTACTTCAGAGTTCACACGGAATATAAGAAGTCCAAACATGTAGCAAGTCGCTGGATTTCTATATCAGGGAGTTGATTTCTTAGATAATCACTCAACCAAGTAGTTATTATCTCAAAAAGTCACTTTCTTTGTTGAATAAAATTGGAATCAAGAAAAATAATGACTTTATGAAATAATAACTACAGTATTAAGTATTAACTGAGTGATCGAGAAATCAACTTTCTTATGCATGATTGTTGATCTATCACCTCTTATTAGACATTTGTTTATTCCTCGACGATGTAATTTTTTAAGAGCAGCTTTCACATATAGCAAACACAAAATTCATATTTGTATGCTATAGCAAAGTTTTCATAATTACGCTCCATAGCAAACATCTATATATGTATAATTCGCTATACATATACAAAAAAAACGGTTGTATAATTCGTTATACATATACAAAGAAAGCAGTTGTATAATTCGATATACATATACAAAAGAAAGCAGTTGTATACAAAGATCAATTGTATAATCTGTGTATGTATAAAACGAAAAAGAGAGAAAGGCAAAAGAAAACTGGGCAGAAAAATATTTGTATTGTATAATTATAAGTGTATAGGACGAAGATATATGTATTTGCATGTGTATATACAATTTTCTCTTGTTTTATACAAACAGAAGCACAATTTATACATTTCATTTTTGTTTGTATAAGCGAGAGAGGCGAGAGTGGCGAGCGAAATTTGGGAGAGTAGCGAGCGAGATCTGGGAGAGGGGAGAGAGGGGAACGAAAATATATGTATATATACAATAAGCCCAATAAAGAGGTACAAGCTTTATTCATTTTCAAGACTCAAACTTTTTAATTTCAGACAGAAATATACACTGTGCTTTAAAAAAAATTATTTGTTACTCCTCTATTTCAATTTATTTGTTTAATTTTATCTTATAATCTTCTTATTAATAAGACTCGGTACAACTCCCTAAGCAAAATGAACAACTTCCCCCTGCATTAATCATCCCAACTTACATCATTGATCTTAGATTTCATAGACTTATAGGAGTAAAGCATGCAAATAAAGCAACAAAATAGGTGTTCTATTACATTTAGTAAAGTTGTTAGTTGGTGATTTCTTTATTTTTTACCTTGAAATCTCAAAATCTTTACTATCGTAAATTATCAAGTCAAAACCCAACAAAAAAAATTAAAACGCTAAAAGTTATTACATCAAAACAAACCAAGTCACTCCCAAATATGTATAAACATACAAGCAATGTTACAATAAAAAAATACAAATATATATCTAATGCAGCAGAAAAAAAACACTAAAACAGAGTGCAGCCCAATAAAGCTATGACAGACCAATTCTTCTAGTAAGTAGCTGGTTGTGGCACATTGACTTCCCCAACATGAGGAGGTTGAGCTCTTAAAATTGACAAAGTTTCAAGTAGATGATGTTTTGCTTTCTCAAAATTCACAAACCCCATGAACCAGAAATCATGACCATCGATGGTAACAATCTGAATGTACCTCTCTGGTGGAGACTCTCTCATCACTATTGGATTTATAGTCCCAATATTTCCCAACGGTATTGCTACCTGTACACAAAGTTCAAAATCATATCAGATGATAAGTAAACACTCTAACTTACTAAGGCATATTTAAGCATCTCAACTCGTCTGTATCAGCTAAAGATACTAATTTACAAAATAATCATATTCAGACAACTCCAAAATCTCCATGTCACTTCAACATCGAATATCCACAAGACACAATGAGAAATACACAGTTATCAGTCAAACCAATGTGCACTTTAGAAATTGGAATGTTCACTTAATTATAGCTAGCATATTGTTCTTTGTAAAGATATTATACCTGGATCTAACTCAATTTCAAAAGGTAGTTCACCAAATAAGGAGAACAAACTCTCATTCCTCTATCGATGTGGGACATCTTAAAGCACGCTCAGACCTCAACTGGAGCGTGATCACTTCTAAATGGAGGTCATCATCGGTGAACAACAAATTGGGATGAATCTAGCTCTGATACCATGTAAAGATATGACGCATGGACCTAACTCAATCTCAAAAGTTAGCTCATGAAGAAGATTTATCTAAGTCCATATAAGTAGACCAAATTTCCATCCCTCTATCGATGTGGACATCTTAACCCTCTTAATTTGTTCGTGTCGAATCAAAATCAGACAAACAAATTAAAACGGGGAGAGTATTTGTTTGGATTGTGTTATACCTTGTAGTAGCTCCAGGCCTCCTGACCAGATGGAGCTTTGAATGATAATGGGCGATCACTGCAAAAAGCAACTTTCGTAGTTGACAGATAGAGTGTACCAGCAACAGGGCCAGTTGCAGTGGAAAGATAACAAGCAAATGTCTTTTTCAGCTGTTCATTAGGATCTGCTCCGAAAATCTGTTTATAAAGAGGCTCAAATCCACCCTCTGTCAACGCCTTGGCTGTCAAATTAAGTTTTCCCCATGCCGCTTCTGTAACTGATGGTCCAGCTTTCACTATAACAGACACGACCCACACATATCATTAGTCAAAAATTGTAAAAAAAAATTGACCGCTCGCTCGTGGGTTATAATAACTATTAGTTGAGTGACTTACGATTATACCAAATGTTGCGGGCGATGTTCTCAGCTCTATTACTCCATGAATTGAACACATTAACAACCGATTCAAGTGGGTTATTGCTAGGCTTGTCAATTGGGGAATAAACAACGTAAGGCTGCGGCTGAAACTCTTCTCTTTGGTCCTCAGCTCTCCATAAGGCGGCTTTCTGATTGTCTGGATGAGAAGTTGGAATTGCGGGCGGACCCATAATATGAGTTCCCCATTTTTGCTGATCCATTTCTGGTGCTTGAGAATCTGAAGAAGATGAAGAAACAGAAGGTATCTGGGGCTCTGATTGTTGAAATTTGGGTTGATTTTCCTCTCCTGTGCCTGTCATGATTGGAGAAATTGATTGTAAATTGGTTGAGTAATTGAATTTTGAGTGGATTTTGTCTTAGATGGAGATATAGTTATGGAATTATAATAATAATTTATAAACGATGATTATGTCGAACGTGTACGCGTTTTCATTTATTTTTTTCTTCGTGAGTAAGATTATACTAGAAAATTTTGGGCTCTCTCTCTAGAAAACGTAGCTGAATTGTCTTTCTAATTTTTCTAGAAGAATTGAAGAAACATCTGGGAAATTCCATGTTCTACCGGACATTGACCGAATTTTTGATAGGACGGATAAGAATAATAAATTGATGATAAAAAAAAATTAAGTTTAATTTTATGACATGGTTGGTTTGAGGTACGATATTAATTAGTTTCATAATTATATTATAATAATAAAATTAAGTATTATTTTATATAAAAGTGAGATAAATTAATTATTATAAAAAATAAATTTGCTTATCTTATTCCGTATATTAAATGATCCTGTATTAAAATGAGTTTTTAGCGAGAAACGGACACTGTAATTTGTACAACATGGATTCATATTTATTTGTTTATATTTAAATTGATATTAATATCCATAATGTAATTGTCAAGAGAATTTTGCTTGGGAGAGATTATTGTTGAGGTGTTTCACATTCTTTACGAAAAGAAGATTAAAATATAAATTATGTATAATTTTCTATTTTATTCTTATTAATTATTGTCAAATTTATGATTAAAATAATTAATCATTAATTAATAACTAATTCCAATACTAACTAATGAAGGGTAAAATTGAAAAAGTATTCTAAAATTAGTCTTAAAAATTGAACAAATAAGTTAATTTGAAAAATCTCTCAACAATTCAATTAATTTTAAATGGAGGAAGTACTAGTTTTCTAAGTCAATTGACCAAATCCTATTAAAATAATATGTATTTTTAATATAATGTTTTTTGTTATCTAATCTATTATCCTTAAGATTTACAATTATGAATCTGTACATGATATTCTATTGATTTGATCTCAATATCTTGACTTTCTGAATGGATATAATCCAATTCCTTTAAAGGACTCATACCCCATTCTTCTGGTGATATAATCTTTTTAATGATGAATTTAGAGAAGTTATAAACTTTTCTAGTATTAGCCGGGTAGAAGTGTTGAAACTCACAAGACCCTGTTGATGAGAGTATGATCTCATAATTCATTCTATACTTGTATGTGGCTGTTGCATAACATATTGTATCTAGATATCTAGACATGATTTGCCATGGTTCATTCTTCCATTTCATATCACTGTTTTCTAAGAGAAGTATAACCTCTTTTTTTTCATTCATATCAAATACCTCAATGTTTTCTTCTTCAGTGAGGGCTGATGTATATGAGGGAGGATTATTATCATTATTATCTCCCTTTTTGGATTTCATAAAATCCATGAATTCCTTGTACATCGGGTGGTCTGTATCAATACCACTCG
>JAJOOS010014948.1:0-10280 GCA_029582725.1 Solanum chiquidenum | reverse complement strand
ATTTGTCCAGTTCAGGCATTGAGGAGTTGCCAGCCTCAGTCGGCAAGCTAATATACTTGAGATATCTTGATCTCTCAAACACAAACATCAAAGCCTTGCCCAACTCCATTTGCAAGCTCTACAATTTGCAAACATTTAGAGTCAATTACTGCTGTTCACTCATGGAGTTTCCAGATAAGATGGGAAATATGATTAGTTTGAGACATATATATTACAGATCCAATTATCCTACTTGGAGATCATGGTGTATTATTAATGAGCATTTTCAGATGCCACTTAACATGCGACAATTGACATGTCTTCAAACCCTGCAGTTTTTCAAGGTCGGTTTAGAGAAAGGTCGTCGGATAGAAGAAATAGGTCATTTGAAAAACCTAAGAGGTGAATTGATGATCAACAATCTGCAATTGGTCCGTAATAGAAAAGAAGCTGGAAGAGCATATCTACAGGAGAAACCAAATATATGCAAGCTGGCATATTTATGGTCCGATGATGAATCAGAAGACCGTGAGATCAATGATGAATATGTTTTGGATGGTCTTCAACCGCATCCTAACTTGAAAACCTTAGTGGTGGTGAATTATTTGGGGACTAGACTTCCTTCATGGTTCAGTGAAGAATCTCTAACAAATTTGGTCAAGTTGAAATTAAGTGGATGCAAAAGGTGCAAGGAAATTCCATCACTTGGCCAACTCAAACTCCTTCAGCATCTTGAGCTGATAGGATTCCATGAGTTGGAATGTATTGGACCTACATTTTATGTTGTTGAAGTTAACAATAATGGATCGAGCAACAATAACACCAATATCCAAGTGTTCCCGTTACTCAAAGAACTAGTGTTGAGGAATATGAGTAGCCTTACTGAGTGGAAGGAAGTGCAATTGTTACCAACAGGAAATCATGGTAGAGACAGAGTTGGAGTAAGAATATTTCCTGCGCTGGAGAAGTTGAGAATTAGTAGCTGTCCACTGTTAAAAAGTACTCCAAATCAATTTGAAATTCTGCATGAAGTAGCAATTGAAAGAGTTAACAGTGAAATGCCGTTGTTGAACTTGTGCAGCAACTTGACATCTCTCGTAGATCTTATTGTGGATGATGTGAAAGAGCTCACTTGTTTTCCAGATGAGATGCTACATAACAATGTTTCTCTTGAACATATACTGGTCTTAAATTGCAGAGAGTTTCGCGAATTGCCACAAAGTTTATACAATCTCCGTTCTCTTAAGAGCTTAAGGATTGAGCGCTGCAACAATTTCAGTTCCTTTCCTGTTCTCAGTGGAGAGAATCATTTTACTTCGCTCCAAAGTCTTGAGTTGTCCAATTGTGATGGCTTAACCAGTTTACCGAGTGAAATGCTAGAGCGTTGTCGGTCTTTGGAATCTTTGAAGGTCAACAAATGTAACAACTTAGTTTCCTTCCCTTTACATGTGTGGGAAATGCCTTCACTTTCATATTTGAATATATCAAAATGCCTCAAATTGGATAGTGTACCTGCACGGGACCTTCACCGTCTCACTGGATTACAGGAATTGTGCATTGGACCTTTCTCAGAGACGGTGGATTTTGAGGCATTCCAATTGATATTTAGTGGCATTCAGCAGCTATCGTCCCTTCCTAAATTAGAGGTGTATGGGAATAGGCAATGGGATTCTCTGCCCTATCAGCTTATGCAACTTTCTTCCCTCACAGAGATCGGAATAAATGATTTTGGAATCAAAACTCTTCCTGATAGATTTGGAAATCTTACTTCTCTTGAAACATTAGAGCTAGTGAGGTGCAGACGACTACAACATCTGGACTTCTTAGATGCCATGCCCAAATTACGGCATCTGGAGATCCGTGATTGTCCATCATTAGAAGCTCTGTTGGATGGGCTTGTCAACCTTGTTTCTTTGCAAGAGTTAACTTTATGGTACTGCAGAAAACTACAGCATCTGCCATCCAGAGATGCCATGCTACGCCTCACCAAATTACGGTACCTTAGAATTAGAGGCTGCCCACAGTTAGAAAAAAGTTGCAGCAATAAAAATGGCACAAACTCCCAATGGTCCAGCATTTGCCATATTCCATATATTGACCTAGGTGGGACGACAATTCAAGACTTAAGTAAGTCTCTAGTTCAGAAATGAGAAAATTTACTTGTTTTTTAAAGTTATATTTATGCAGACTGACAATAAGTAATTCAACTGGTGCTCTCAACAATGACTCGAATGCATTGCAATGGTTGCTCTAAAGTTTATTTCCTTTTGCAGATTAAGTTTTACTACAAGTGCAAAGAGGTCATCCCCATTCCTGCCTTGTTTGGGTACTGAACAACCTTTTCCGGGAACTGAAGTCTACATAAAACTCAACGCGTCTAGGGTGCTCGATGAGAATCTACACAGGTCTATCCTCTGTCTTTGCATGGCCATGTTTGCCTTTTTATTCTCCAAGTAAGTTTTTGTACTAGATAAAGTTGCTTGACCACATGTAAAATTTTCTGTCATTTTCCCCCTTGTGTATATGATGACATTTGCTACTAAACTATGAACTCTTTGAACAATAAAATCCACATATTGAATCTTGCTAAATTTAAAACAAAGGTGATTTATACAGATAAAAAGGAATCGAGAAATAGTATAGTAAATCTGCATTTATTTCTGAATCGATATCGAACTAGATGCACTACATTTTATTTTATCACCACTCATATATATTTTCATATTGTTTATCAGGTGTTGGTAATTCCTGGGAGTTGAAATAGAAGCGCCATCCTCTTGTACCTTCCAATAGCATCTATGCATAAAAGAATCCAAATAACTCTTTCTTTCTAGACCGCATTTATCAGCTATTTTATTTATCATTAAAAATATGATGACTCGTATCATTAGAGTTCAAATAAAAATGACAGAAGTATTTGTGAATCGATATTGAAGTAGATGCACTACATTTTACTTGTCATCACCACCCATATATTTTTGTATATTGTTTATCAGGTTGTGGTAATTCCTGAGAGTTGAAATAAAAGCCGTCCTCTTGTATCTTCCAATAGCATCCATAGATAAAAGTAAATGAATAACTCTTACTTTCCAAACCACATTTATCAGCTATTTTATCATTGAAAATATCGTGACTAGTATCTTTCGATTCCCAATAAAAATGACAAAAGTATAGCGTTTCGCCCAAAAAATGCTCATTAAAATGAAATTCGAACTCTTCATTTGTACGGAGCACTATATCACCAAGATCATCATCCGCAGATTTACAACGAAGTTTTAGAGGATTTGAATTAGTAGGGAGGGTGTTGTTGATATGGACTTCAAATCTAGCCGTCCACCAATAAGATCCGAGTTTTGTAGGCAACGAAGAACTCTTTATAGTAACAAGATCAAGTAAAAAGATGAATGAGAAGTAAAGAATTTTGTGCTTGAAAGACCTCATATTTGATTCTTGAAAAATGATTTTATCTATTCTTGACCAATGTAAGTGTAAAATCATGTTATTATTTTATTATATATACGTGAAAAGATGGCTGAAAAGACGTCCACATTCGTTTTTGCTACGTTTTTGGTAAAGATCACATGAGTCTAATTTTGTCGTCTACATTTTCTAGGCATTTGACCATAGAATTTGTGACTCATTTCAAATTTTAATTTGAAATTACTATTCTTTTCTATAAAAATTGCATAAAATTTCAACTTTAATTTCATATACCAATTTTTTCAAAGAGTAGGATTTCAAATCTCAAATTGTGATTTTTCATTTTTTTAAAATATAAAACTTGATTCATAGATTTATATTTTGTTAAAAAGATCCATCATTTAAATATTGCAAAAAAAAAGACCATGCTTTACCTGAATTCGGTTTTCCATTTTGTCATATGTAAAATTAAAAGTTGAAAATTTAAATTTGTGTTTGGACATTCCTTTCACCTGAATCTTGATTCTTGAGCAAATTGAAAGATCAAACATGGTTTTCAGTCTTAATTTCTTTTTTCGGAAAATGATTAAACTTACTCTTGAATTATGTGAAATAGACCATTTATTTCATTCGTTACATTTTTGGATAAAAAATGCCTCTACTGTTATCATAAGAGAACACAAATACCCTCAAGAGTTAACAACCTAAATATTTAGTGACTGGCAAGTCACATGGAACTAATCCCTCCACCTAAGCGTTGCCAACTAGGATTCACCATAAAAAAATAAATCTTTAGCGGCGATAAAAGTCGGCAAAAATTCCCAAAATATTGTCACTAAAAGTTTTGAGTGATTTTTAGCGGCGACTAAAGTTGCAATAGCCATTCGCCAGTAAAATCAATTTTTTCAACAAAAAAAAATATGATAATTAATTTTCGGTTACAACCTAATCTTCTAAAATCAATAGCATGTACTATCAATATTAAAAAACATCCAATGTTATTACGAACAACACCAAAATTACTTCTCGACTCAAATTTTCTACTACACAATGCATTATTGTACATTTTATGCATTTACGTATGACATAAAAATAAAACATATGATATCTTCAAACTCCTCCTTGATCGATGTCATATGTAATTTTTTAAAACAATGAAGAAAAAAAAACATAAAATCATAATCTAATGCTAAAATCAACGAAAATCTTTACTAGCGATATTCTGGGCTTTTGTGGCGACTTTTATCGCCACTAAAGGTGTACTTTTTGATAGTGAATCCTAGTTGACAAAGCTTGGTGGAGGGAGTAGTCCCACTTGATTTGTCACGTCACTAAAAAATTAGGTTGTTAACTCTTGAGGGTATCTGTGGTCTTTTAGAATAACGACCGAGGTATTTTTTATCCCAAAATATAATAAAGAATATAAATAATCTATTTCACATAGTTAAAAACAATTTTGACCCTTTTTTTTTTCTTGGTTAGCTGCGATGGAAACTCATAAGACTATACTGATCAAAACAAATTGAAAGAGAATCAGTTAATTTCCCCGAATTCCTTGTTAAGCATATTCTCAAATTCTCTATATTCCAATTTATGTGATATATTTTTTTTTTTTAATCTTACCTAAAAAAGAAATATCACTTTTTAATAATTAGAAAAAATGTAACTTTAAAATTCTTCTTTTACCCTTAATGAAATGATTTATTTATAATCACAAAAATATCTAAGATTTATTTTAGACCACAATTTTTTTTTTTTAAATCTCTAAATTTTATATCAAGTCAAATGGTGTCACAAATTAGAACGGAAGAAGTAACAAGAAAAGAACAAATGGATTTTGAAATATTCATCTTTGATTTTCCTAATTAAATTCTTCCTTCTTGATTTTACAAAATTTGACCAGTTTGGAAATTCTACTGAATAAAATCATATGAGCTTAAAATTAAACAATTGAACATATTTTATGCTGAGCCCTTGTTACTTGTTAGAGAGTATACACGGTGTATATGAGTTTAAAGCAAACAAATGATAGTATACTGAGTATACGCTTGTGTAGAAAGTACGAAATGGATTCCAAAAGTACAAAGGTGAATAAGAAGAAAAATATTTTTTCCTTGAAAGAATTCATATTTGATACTCCATCCGTCCACTTTTAATTGTCACGTTGTGTTTTTCGAAAGTTAATTTGACTATTTTCAAAGTTAAATTAAATTACATTATTAATTCAATATTTTGAACAAAAAAATAGATATTAAAAAACTATATGAAAAGTACTATAAATTATAATTTTTTGCATATCAATATGATGAAAAAATACATCGTAAAATGTCAGTCAAAATTTTTATCGTTTGATTCTAAAAAAGAAAATGATGACAGTTAAAAGTAGACAGTACATGATAAGACGTAGAAGTTTATTTTAGACGTCTTCAACTCTATTGCACTGGTGTGAGTGTTTCACCCTTAATCAGAGGTCTCGGGTTCGAGCCCTGGATATGGAGAAAATCCTGTTGGGAGTGTCACCTCCTAATGGGCCCTGCAGTGCGCGATTCAAATTTAGTTGGAGCTCAATGTGGACGCCTAACACCAGATAGGAAACCAATATATATATTGCATAGATACCATAATTACGTAGGAAGTTTACACCTAAAGGAAAATTAGGAAATAATTTGACAAAAAACATGTGAAACTTAAGATATACTAATTTGATAAGTTGCATAAGAGGGTACCTTTACACGTTCTCCTAGGGAAGATAAATGATAACATATGGGAATTTTATACACTATTATCTACTTATATTTTTTAGATTTGTTGTAGTATTTTTTATTGGTCCTAGTAATAAATTCTCTTCCATTTATGTGCAAGCTTTTGTATATATAGTTATTATATTCATTACATTTTAATTGCACATGCCCAATACATTAAGGAAAAATCGCCCCATATACACATTTAAGAGTTAATATTATGGGTTTTAAACCTATTTTTAAAAATTTCTTGCTTATAACAGATTATTTACGGGCTATAACATATCAGTTAAATTTTATTTATTTTAAAATCAAATTATATTTATTTAATAAATTATTAATCTATTTATAGTTTTTTATTATTAATTAATAATAGATAATTAATTTGATTTTACTTCCTTTTTAAAAAAACTAAAATTTTCAGTTACCCAATTTTAGGGATTTCCTTTCCTTGTTTACCGTTACCATCCTCAATCATCGATCACACCACCATCCCACACGTTTCTTCACTCCCACACGACTCAACCCACTATCAAACTTTCTCCATTCTTTCTGATCTAGTCCAACATCAAAACCGATTACCATCTTACCCACTATTATTCATCATCATGTCTAAGAAACAAATTAAAACTCCATGAAAGAGCCCCAGATTTGACGGAATTTCAACTAATGATGCTCATGTTCCATCGTTTAATATATTATCTCAAACACCCAGTCTAAAATTGTTCAAATTCCGGCCACCGGTGGTCCATCTCGTTCGAAGAATCAAAAAGATAAAAATAATGAAGCAAACCAAAGTGCGACTACGGCAAATCAAAGTGGGGAGAAGAGGAAGGGAAAAAAACTAGTTGAAACCCCTCCAGAGTCTGATTCCGACTCAGCTTCGAATTTTGTTGATCAAACAAAAAAAAAAAGAAAACAAAAAAAGCAACAAAGGTTGAAGTCATTGAAACATCAAAACCTTATACAAGAAGAAAAAAACAAAAAAGGATGAACCAAATAATTGATTGCACCTTTTGATTCTCTTTTGAATGTTCTAAAAATTGTAACACTATGTTTTTAATTATACACATGGTGATTGGCATGCACTAACCTATAATGTTTGGATATTATAAGTTCAGGACAAAAACATTATACAGACTTCATACAGTTCTGATACACTATTTTTTAAAGTAGCACTATGTTTTTAATTTGTATAACGAATAGATGAAACGTGTATGAAATACATTTTATATGCATATGTCTTTGACTTCAATATTAAATGTTGGATATTTGTATTTAGTCATGGTATAATTTTTATAGTTGTATTTTATCTTATTTTCGTTTGAATTAAATATGATTTATATATGTCCGACAACAACTTAAATTAGTCACTAATACATACAATATCTTTAATATGGAACAAATTTTATCATTAACGATATGCAAGTTGTGTCATTAATGAATGAATAGTGTATAAATAATAAATACTACATCTAACAATAAATTTGTATCAGTATGCATTCTATATGATTACTGAATGAATAGTGTATGAGTGTGTTTCTATATGATTACTCATTAGTTGGCACATGTATGCAATCTATTACTATGACTTTAATATTAAATATTTGGACATTGTATTTAATCGTGGTATGATTTTTATATACAAATGTTATGAATTGTGTTTTCATATTTGTCTTATTTTCTTATGAATTAAATATGATTAATATATGTATGACCAACCCTTAAACTAGTGTTGGAATGAATTACATAATTAAATTTTTATAATTATTACTAATATATACAATATACTTAATCTGGAACAATTTTTAGTAACAACTGTATGAATTTTGTGTACTTAATGAATGAATCGTGTATAAATTAAGACAAATGTGAAAACACAATTCATAACATCTGTATATAAAAATCATGCCACGATTAAATACAATGTCCAAACATTTAATATTAAAGTCATAGTAATAGATTTAATACACGTGTCAACTAATGAGTAATCATATAGAAACACACTCATACACTGTTCATTCAGTAATCATATAGAATGCATATTAAATGTTTGGACATTGTATTTAATCTTGGTATGATTCTTATATACAAATGTTATGAATTGTGTTTTCACATTTGTCTTAATTTATTTATATACACGATTCATTCATTAAGTACACAAAATTCATACAGTTGTTACTAAAAATTGTTCCAAGCACTAAATTTATAACAGTATGCATTATGTATGATAACTAAATGAACAGTGTATAAATAATAACCAGTACGCTAAACACAAAATTATTATGTTTTATATCAAACCAAAACATTAATATAACCAACAATTTTTTTTTTATATATAGTCTTAACAAATGAACATTCATTATTTTTGCACAGGATAATTTGAACATGTCTTCATGTTATGTCCAACTTGACGACATCTACTACAGGTAACTTTTGACCTTTTGAATTTCACATCAGCAAACCCCTTCCATCGTTCAAGTTGTGGTCTTCCTACCGGTCTCTTTGGACCGGGTGGCATCAATTTAGGCTCTGAAATATAACTTGGTATATCCCATGTACTCTCGCAAACACTACTTCCGCAACTACACATCTTTGATTGATGTTCTATCAACATCCGAAACTCTCATATTCACAACAACTAGAGAATCCGGATTATCCATTGCTATATTCTTCAAAGTTATGCACAATGGATATTTAGTAAAGAAATCTAAATTAACTTTCTTTTGATCTAAAAGAACCCGCACACCAACATCATTGTGGATTCCAACAGGTGGGCATCTATCATTTACTAAATATTTTATCTCTAAATCATTTATATTAGTATCTATCATAAGCTGCGATGTTATCGCACTTACTAGACCACTATAAAGACTAGGAGAATCGTATATAACCCCCTCCATTTGAAAATCGACATAATTTCCTGTTTCATTTAAAAAATACAAATTAGTCTCACATTATAAACAAACAATTCGAAATGCAAATATCATTCAGACAGACAGAACATTACAAAACAATTTTTATATTCAATCAAAAAATATTTCATTCAAATATCATTCAAATAGTACATTCCAAACACTTTCATACTATTTTAATACAAATTTCATACAACAAATATGTACTCTCTTTTTTACGAAAATACTTCATTAATGTCACACAAATTTATACAAAAATGTCGACAATAAAATTTCAAAATTAATACAATCTTAAAACACTTATCATACAATTCGTCAAAATTTCAAATAACTTTTTTTTTTCAGATTACTGGACACGCTTTCATACAAATTTCATACCTTTTTAATATACATTTCATGCATATATCATTAAGACAACTTATTTCATAACAACTTTCAAACTCACTTAATCCACATTTCATACAACAAATAATCATACATTACAAATATCTATATCTTATCGTACCAAATAATTCATTTCTAATTCACTAATTACTTCAGAAATGACAACATCTAATATAACACACTAAAATTTATAATTTAATACCAACTTAAAACACTTGTTATACAATTCATCAAAAATCCAAATAACTTTTTTTACATCTTACGAAACACATTTTCTTACAAATTTCTTTCCAATAATTCTATTAAATTCATTCATAAATATACAATTACTTTATACTTTAAAAAAAAATTTACACAAAACAATCACAAAAATAGAAAATCACTAATATTATACATTTCACAACAGTTAACAAGTAATGATATCATCTTAAACATAGAGACGATTTACAGTTTAATAAAAAAAAAATTCATTTCAATGTAATTTAAAAACAAACACTAAACAATAATAAATACTAACCCGAAGGATTCCATCTTCCATCATGTTTAATTAGAATTGATACGTAATTGTCCATCTCAATAAAATCAATTTTTTTCAATGAAAAAAACCTTCAATTACTCGATTCTGGTAATTTTTTAGGCTGAAGAATTAAGAGAGAGAAACGTTGAAGAAAAAAAGGATATGATCTGATTTTTTATTTTATTTTAACTGATTTTGAGTGAATTAAGGATAAAAAATATTGTTAATTTATTTGGATCCCTTATTTCATGCTAATCATTAATTATCTACAATAAGTTCAAATTAAATTACATGCCACAATTTCAGTTTTTTACTTTATTATTT
>JAJOOS010014947.1:0-28334 GCA_029582725.1 Solanum chiquidenum | reverse complement strand
TCTTTTATATATATATATGATTTCATAAAAGTTACAACTTTTCATAAAAGTTACAACTTTTCATAAAAGTTACAACTTTTCGTAAAATCACAACTTTTCATGAAAGGGAAGGCTAGTTTTGGAAATAAATAAATAAAAAGGGAATTCTGGTTTATGGTGGCACCACGTAGCGGGTCTAAGGTTCTCTTTTATATATATATATGATTTCATAAAAGTTACAACTTTTCATAAAAGTTACAACTTTTCATAAAAGTTACAACTTTTCGTAAAATCACAACTTTTCATGAAAGGGAAGGCTAGTTTTGGAAATAAATAAATAAAAAGGGAATTCTGGTTTATGGTGGCACCACGTAGCGGGTCTAAGGTTCTCTTTTATATATATATATGATTTCATAAAAGTTACAACTTTTCATAAAAGTTACAACTTTTCATAAAAGTTACAACTTTTCGTAAAATCACAACTTTTCATGAAAGGGAAGGCTAGTTTTGGAAATAAATAAATAAAAAGGGAATTCTGGTTTATGGTGGCACCACGTAGCGGGTCTAAGGTTCTCTTTTATATATATATATGATTAATTCAAAATAGTTAGTTACATTTCTATTATTATAGTTTTTATATATACTTTATTTATTTATTTTTTAAAAGAAAAGTAGAATAATTAATCCTAATTAAACTACCCCACTATACCCAGACTACCCATTACCTATCTCATTACCTCACTAAAAAACACCCTCATATATCCTACAACAACACACCCACCTCTATCTGTCACGACCCAAAACGAGTCATGATTGGTACCCACACTTAACCTACAAGATGGGCGAACCAACGAATCAAAACCCCACATATATTAATCGTTAAACTTACGAAATACAAACCATAATGCGGAAGCTCAATCTTATTAATGTAAGCAACACAAATCCACTAAAGTCTACTATATGTCATTCCCAAAGCCTGAAAGTCATCACATCAAGGACATCTAATATCCAAATACTAAGTATAAGAGTATCAAAGACACCAAAATAAATACACAAATAGTTTATATCCGAAAACTAAGGACATCTTGCCATAATAGAGAGAATCCAATACGATCTAGAAGGAATAGCTCACCCTGAAATTTGATATGCTGGAGACTTGCTAGAGCTGAGGGCGAGTCGAAGCAGCTAGTACACTCGCTGCACTCCACAAGAGAAAACGAAGAGAAACACAAGTAGGGATCAACACAAGGCAACATGTACTGAGTAGATATCATCGGCCGACTCAAAATAGAAACAATATGGATAAAGTAAATAATATGAAATTAACTATAACACTTAGCAAGTGGCAAGCAACAAACTACATGAACCAGTGACAACAACACTAAAGTAAGTACACAATCCGTCAACAATATCAAGATCACACATGAGAACTCATGCCTCCAAACCAAGCTATTTTGAAAATTGAGTTCTTTGAGATTGAGTACATTACGTTGTTTATATATATGTTTTCCTTTAATGTTACCGTGCTGAAACTTAAAACCCTATCCAATAACATCATATCGGCTCGTGGTACCCGATCCCATAATACCGCGTCGGAACGTGACACCTGATCCAATAATATTGTGTCGGCTCGTGGCACCCGATCCAAATATATTGTTAATTTATCATTTAATATCACCACTTTTCACTTAATTAATAATATTTCATCAAGCCTTCTTTCTTCAAGACATCACTTTGATAGAGAAGGTTCAAGATTATAAATTTCATGATCTCAGGATTTCAGACCAATCAAAAACAACACATAGATTATTCAAACCACACAATCAAGTACATAGAGAAATTCATAATATCACTCAATGACTATCAATAACTATTAAGAGCCTATATATCACATAGAATAAACCATAACCTACCTCCACCGAAGATTTGAAGTCAGGCAAGCTACTTCACCAATGATATTCCTTTCTTCAATTTCCAATCTATCAAGTATGAATAATTCATAAGTAAACAAGTCCATGGACACCCATATTACTATATGTTTAGCATATATCCAATAACTCACCCAAATCTATAATTAATTACCTAAAGCTCAAGTCTAAGGGTAAGTCCCAATACCTTCAATTATCATAACTTTGATGGTATTCATATAATACAATACATCTAATATTTAATTACCAATCTCAATATATAAAAACATGGTTTATATTATGATAACAAAATTATATATAATGTTTAAACTCGAAGCCACTGGTACGAAACCAGTGGCAAGAACGATGGACTAAATTGTCAAAGTCCTTCTGTTTTCAAACATAACATTCAACTACCCATTTTCTCAAATATTTTGTAATTCATTAGCACCTCACTGGATAATAATTGAAGTCATCAAATTTGTCTCCCAAAGTCAACCAACAATCACGTTGCCTACCTTCAATTCATATCCAACCATAATATTATAATAGACAAAAGACATAAAATCACCATTAAAGTTGTTCCAACTTTTCAAAAAGACACCTTAACTTTGCGGGCGTTCTATTAGCCCACAAAAGTATTATATACCTTTGTAAATAGATCATTTTGACCCATTGTCTCATCAATAAAGTTGCACGTGATTTTCACCCCTTTTTATTTTATTGCCACACTGTCAACATCAACACTCTATGGTCTCTCCTTCCTCAAGAGGTGAAGAACAATGATACTACCAATAAGGGTACTGCTCCATTGATTGAGATTACCCAACTTGGGTACTTCAAGATTTAGGCAAAGGTGTTTTGCCTACAGGATAACCTGTTGTTGTGAAGGCTAAGTTGGTGTTGAAGAACGCAGAGAAGAAGATTAAAGAAAATGGTGGAGCAGTTGTTCTTACCGCTTAGATTTGAATTGTTAGTTACTTTTTTTATGTTAAAGTTACTGTTTTTGATTAATTAATGGAGATTTGAACTTGGTATTACTTGTTTGAAATTCTTTTGAGATGTTTCAATTTAATGAGTTATTTCCTGTTAAAGCATCTATTATAGATAGTATGTTGTCATTCTATTTTTGAATAATGATGCTTTCCCAAGTTTGTGTTAATGATATTTGCTCGTGCTAGTGTTTACGTGCTCTGCCATTAACTAAGTTCAATACATTTGAGGCAATTGTAGCCCAATTTGGAGAAGATGATGAATATAGAAGATGAGGTAAATAATTAATAAAGAAAATAATTGAAACGTGGCACTTTTCAATTGGTTTTTGACAGCAAAAAAGGACCTTCACGCGCGTAATGTGCGTGGTCACAAACATAGTGAGAAAATGAGTCAAAATGGTCCTTTTACAAAGATATTCAATACTTTTGTGGGGAAATAGGACTCCCGCAAAGTTAAGGTGTTTTTTTGAAAATTCGGGATAACTTTAATGGTGACTTTATGTCTTTAATTTATTATAATATTATTAGTATACATGGCTATCTATTCCATTATAACTAATGAATATAAGATGAGTTTGGATAACAGAGTCACCTGAAGCCGCCATTGACCTTCTCTGCTATTGTGTTGCTGTAGTTTTTGAGTTAATATCTTAACGTAGGAACCCTAATTGTTATAAATTCAGTTTTTTCATATGGGTCAAGGGACAGTGTATTAAATAAATTATGGCTTGACCCATTAACCACCAATTAATAAAAACTAATTATTTAATAAATATCCATCAACTAAATAACCGTAGTTAAATAAATAGCTTAAAATTCTCATTTAGAATCTATCGGAAGAGTCTTTTAAGAAATAAAAAGTTCTAGTACCTAAAATGACCAAATGGGTCATTACATTAGATACCGATTTACCCATCGTTCGTCCTCAAATGATCAAAATATGACGAGGGTAAGAAAGGGTACGTGAATCGATAAAAAGTGTTGATATCTTTCATGCATATATATTAGCCTCCTCACTCTCACAAGTGGACTCTTCAACTGACCGATTCTTCCACTGAGCCTTGATAGATGCAATCTCCTTTGGTCGCAACTTGTGGACCTCCCTATGTAGAATAGCTATAGACTCTTCCTCAAAAGATAGATTCTCATTAAGAAGGACTGAATCCCAGTGAATAATATAGTTCCATGACCATGCTATTCCTTCAACATAGCCACATAAAAAACCGAGTGTACTTTTGACACTCTAGAGGCAAAACCAAATAATAAGTCACCTCTCCCACACAGTTAAGCACTTCAAACAACCCAATATACCTTAAACTGAGCTTAGCTCACTTACTAAACCTTACCAGGCCATTCATGGGTGAAACCTTCAGCAACTCCTACTCTCCTTCCATAGATTTCTTGTCCCTAACCTTCCGATCTGCATACTCCTTCTGCCTGCTCTAAGCTGAATGAATTTTACCTTCTCTAACGATTCCCTCAAAAGATCAGTACCTCAAGGTGTTATGGCCCGAGTCTACACCCTGGACATGGCCAACACTCAAGAAACATTGTTTGTCCCCAAGCGAACCCTTTTTCTGGCTCACTACAAGCGGAAGACTAACTTAAGCATGCAAAAGCTTAAAAATTGAATTGAATTCAATAAACTCAACTTTAAAATAATCTGAACAATACTCAATAGATAACTTAGAGTTTGTAAAAATAACTCAAGGAAGATACATACTGAAAACTACTCAACTTTGTCTATCGATGAAGCCTCTACTATGACAGAAGTATATATGAAAAAACCCACGATATCTCAAAACTACTAACTATAAGATAAATGTGAAGTCCTTCGGAATGTAAGAAGGTTCACAAAAGATGACTGTAATATCCCATGAACTCAACGAAACGCCTGTTGATGATCCTGAATACATGCATATGCATCATGAAATAATGCAGGCCAAATGTCCTAGTACATGGAATGTATGAGCATGTAATGGGAATTCTAAAGAATAAACATAAGCTTGAACTGATGGAGAAGAACATACTTACCTCTTCTCAACTCACTCAACTTAACTCAATCCAACTCAACTCAAAGAAACATAGTTCAACTCAACTCAGAGAAAATAGGGCTCAACTCACTGATAAGATATTCAACTCAATGAAAGAAGACTCAACTCAATAATGAGATACTCGACTCTGTGAAATAAGGTTCGACTTAATAATGAGAATTAGGGCTCAACTCAACAATAAGATACTCAACTCTGGATACTCAATTCTGGATACTCAACTCAATATAATGCAACAATAAAGACGCAATATATGGAAAACTTTTAAAATAGTAGATATTAACCCACACTGTGTGAGTTTCTCTAACCGACAACCATCACTATGAGCTATGTGATGATACATCGTCTAACCCACACTGCCAGAGCCGTCCTATACTTTGCTGGGGTATAAAACCTACTACTAAGTTGATCCACTAGTCTATGCTAAAAGCATTAGGGAATCATCTAAAAATTATGACTCTTTCTACCCACACATGGTTTATGGGGGCTGTGAGTTGTATGAACTCTCCCCCATATTGGTGCTCAATACTACTCCCAAAATATACTTAGCTCATTATGTTTTAAAGAAAACATTTCTTGTTTCTGTGGTTTGAGATTATTACTAAAACATCTTTCTCTTAAAAGAGATGGTACTTAAAGATGCTCATGAACTCTTTTGCAAATCAGTGTTTCCTCTCATCTTAAATGTGAAAACATTTACTCAGGAATATTTAGTTCCCATATATCATTTTAAAGAAAATGAACTCAACTCTACTCTTTCTCAAACTCAACTTCTCACGTCTTAAAACAAGTTTGGATTTTTTTTGTAAAATACTTCTCAAAATAAGGTTCACGCCGAATTATGGACGTGCACGACTCAATTGAAGGTTTTCAATAACCATACATAGAACTCAATACTCGGAACTCAACAACTCAAAACTCAAGAACTTCAATGATACTACTCATCTCAAGAATGTTCAACTCATAGGGTTCATGCGGAATTATGGGCATGAACGAATCAACTCGAGGTTCTACATAACAATATGGAACTCGTGTATACGACTCTTCTTATTCTCATACTTACTTCCTCAAAACCTAACTCAAATTCGATAGTTGATGTCAAAGGATTCACAATTGAACTTCTCGTGATGATATTATAGACTTATGAATACATTCTCCTCATTCTCATACTCACTTGCTCGAATCTTGAAACAAGTTAATAAAAATTGTAGAAGACTTCTCAAAAGAGACTCAAAGGGAATTTCTCAAAATATTCGAAAGAACTCTCATGACTTCACTCTTAATTCTACCTTGAAATTAAATTATAAATTCAAGGTTATGATTCATGTTAAGAATGATTTCTAGGTGTTTAGAAGTAGTTTAGACTGATTAGAATCAAAAGGGAGTGAAAAAGAGTGGGGGTCGGTGATCCTGGCGCACTGCTGGCGCGGGGCACTAACCCCTAAACTTCAGATGCACTATCTTGGTGCACTGATGGGGTGAAGCCCCAGCTCCCCTGGCACATCTAGGGCGGGCTGCCTTAGCCCCTCCGCAGAACTGTCTAACGAATTTTCTTCTTCGATTCTTGGCATTAATTCACCTATAATCGAATGGTTTCTTCCCAACTAACTTATATTCGAATACCCAACATAAGTACACAAGAATCTAGTCAAAGAACCCTTAAATTCAAAGGATTTATCTCAAGAACTTATCAAACATATTCTAATTCAAGAACAAAAGTAAAACTTAAAACACATTCATCAAAAACTTAAATCTTTCAATCTTTATGGACGAATTCGAATATGTAAATCATGATTGGCGTGTAAGTGAACGAACCCAACACTATGGAAACTTACATACCTCTTAGGGATCAAACCCTTGGCGAAAATCCACAACGAAACTCAAGAATCTCAACGAACGCTTTGATCCTTCCCTCTTTTCTCCCTTTTTCTCTTCTTTTCTCTTCTTGAACTCTCTTCTTGAACTCTCTTATAAAACCCTATGCATTTATTAGGATTATAAAACTGAATAAAATCAGTTTAGACCTCTAAAACCATACTAAAAACAATTTAAATCTGATTGGGTAAGGAAAAGACCAAAATACCCCTCACCTTTTCGGGTAACTTTCCTTGACTGGACAAGCATATTTCAAACGAGCATATCTCACTCATCCAAACTTAAAAATTAGTAAACTTGGTGGCATTGGATAGATAATGAAAATACATTTCAATTGATATCTTATGGGCCATCTAACTCATATTGTACTGAAAGTTATGGTCGTTTGAAATTGACCCAAAACTTAGAAGAACTTAGGAATGACTTGAATGAATTTTCTTTAGTTCATTTGGAACTTAAGGTGCTACATTTAGTGACCTTAACACTTCGGAAAAATTTAAATTCCTCGGTAAAATCTTGCTCACAATGAAGGATGGTTCTAGTCTAAGATCATAAATTTTTTCGGGGGTGTTACATAAGGTCTCACCTCAAATGCAACAAACCAACCAATTGAAGACCTACACTTCCTCCTATAAAATGCCTCAAATGAGGCCATATCACTACTCAAATGATAATTATTGTTGTATGTAAACCCAACTAATACCAAAAACTATTCCCAATAACCACCAAAGATAATTGTACACACGTCCGCAACATGTTCTCAAGGACCTTGACACAACCATTAGGACGAATCTTTTCTTATATAACCATAATAAAATCCTGAATCAATACTGGATATAACCAGAAGTGAACCTTAACAAACCACCACACACTCATAATGCACAAACCATCATAGATCTTATCAATATGTTCTTCTCACAATATAGATTTTCCACGAGTTTAAGTTATAAAAATTTGATTGTTAGACATCAGGTACTCATGAAGGGAGAATCAAACTAATCTAACCCAAAGAAGAAAATGATCAAGTAACCACCCATCGAGCGATACACCCAAGCATACAAAACATCTAACAACACTATCGAAATTCAAGATTAGGAGTTGTGATTGTAGATAACCCTTAAGAACGGTAGAAATAGACCTAATGGTCCCCACATTCAATTGCACATAATCATAACATGAATTCGACTACTAAATAGATATTTAAGACTATCGGACAACTGTAAGTACCCATGGTAGCTCGTATATAAATTTTCATAAGCAAAGTGGTACATGTAGAACCACTAGAACACTTCAACAACTCCAAGACAACACCATATATATAATCTGAGATAACCAAGTCTGCCCAAACATCCTACCCAACCAACAGGATACCACAGGATCGGTCCACCTGATCCACCACTAGGAATCCACCCACAAAAGGGAAAACACGCATGAGCATAACTAGTGAATCATACTCCAAACTATGTACAAAATGAAATAGGTGGTTACATAAGAATGCACGAAATCAAGGTTGAATAACACTAAATTTTCCTTTAAAGACCCCATATCAAATATTTCCATTGAGTTGACTCCATTTATTTGATTTTAGCTACCCACAATCCACCGGTTTGGTCCCCATTACGATCGTACCTATACTCTATTTATTAGACTCCACATACTCGTCATATTATTCCACTGAAGGCCACACTATCAATATTAACAACCATCATCTTTATTCCATCCATTTATCTTACTCTAAACCAATACTTTTAAGTGAAACCCTTGTTTAGGTCCTTTAACAATCAAAAGTAATAAACTTTATGATCCAAACAATGCATAAATCATTCCAAATGTTCAATACCTGATGCAATCAATCATATTTTTACCTTACAAATTCATACCTTGACAAAACATACACCCTAGATGTAGACTTACAATGAAAAATTTGAATTGTGAATCTAACTGTGTAACCCAATGCCCTTATCTATCAAAATTATCTCATACCTTGAAGATTTTTATGAATTTATGTATCTTAGCTTATCATTGATCGCCTCTCCATTAACCTTACCATATCCTTTGCTGAAAATCCAACCGTACTCATTACTAAACCTAAAAACACAAAAGAACTTATCATCACACACTAGTTGAATGTTTGTACACTCATTTCTCAAGTCTTATACAATAGTTTCTAACAAATCTGATGAACCTGTGACACTATTACCATAACAAGAGCAAAACGGATGAAAACACATATCTCTGAACCAAATTCTCAACCCCTCTGAAGATACCTCTTTAGTCCTTAGAATCAGAGAAAATATTCTTGCTCTCACCTCTTTGTGAAGGCTACACCACATCCCATAATTTGTTTTCTCATTATGACTATCACTCCTTTAAATTCTATTCTAGTGGTGTCCCAACATCTCCTAAAACTTTTTATACAACCACGTTACATACCAAATAGCAGAAAATCACAACCTTACATACTCGCAAGTCGTTATTACCGTACAAAATTTATTTAACCAACAATCTTTATTAAATAGTTACATCCTAATCACAATCTATCACGAACTCTTATTACCATCATGCTCAGTTAGCCCTTTTCATCACTACGAAGTCAATCTTTTCATCGACATGACACTCAAATCCATTTGTACTAATCAAACCAAAAGAACTAATCCAATTTTATATGCACCTTCTTATTAAAATTTTCAATTTCCTTCACCCAAGTATACTCATTGGGACTTTCTTTACTCATAAGCTTGCAATTTCGGTATCAATACACTCTTTTAGAGCTTAAGATAAAATCACCAGTCCTCATTTAGAATCCTCAAGATACACTTCAAAACCTAAATGTATTAACACCGTACCAAAAATCCAACACTAAAATCCTCCTTAAAAATAATGCTTAACCCAAGCATCTGTAGTAATATACTAGTTCATTTCTCAAATGTGTATGCAACACCGAATCTCATTATTTGAACATGTCATACAACTGATACCTCTTTAAGTAGTTAGTATTCACACTTGACAATCAACTTATTCATTTTTATATAACAGTAGTACCACACTGTGAATGTTCGTTAGATCCATCACTAGAACATGTCATACCTATCGAGAAGATCATACCCAAATAGCCCACACAATCTACCCATTGAATAGCTGCAAAACATTATCAAATATGTTCTATCTCTAGCCCAAGCGATTTGCATTCTTTCTTAGACTAGGGCGATAACAAAAGTAATACATCTCATAACTCTAACCAAGTAAGCATCGGTACTATTGTAGTCGTTGTATCATGACCCTCTTTGATATACACCTAATCTATAAAATCGTAGTAGAGATTCTTACCTCAATTGGCGCAACATAATTTCATCAATCGCTAAGCAACCCCAACATAATTTCAATTGACAACTTTATTAACTATATTTTTTAAAGTAATGATCATTATCTATCCATCACATACAAAACTTCTTGAATGTTTTCATATTGGCAAAGTAATCTGGATTCATCCTTTTACCTCCATCACAAAATCAACCACATCCTGAATTTTTTTTGCTGAAACAACCACCTATAAAGCTTTGATATGCAAATCTGATCTGAATCCGTTCACAAAGCAGTGAATCCGCTCTTCTAAACTGACGCAATGTTGAGTCGATATCTGGTTAAAGCACAAAATTTTGCATTATAGGCTGCAATAGATATCTTCCATTGGTCTATATTCAGGAACTGATCTCTCCTCCTATCCCTCAAAGTCTGAGGTATATACTTCTCTGTATAAATAACTAGAAAATGTTGTCCAAGTCATAGGTAGTGCCTTTACTGGTCGACACTCTACATGAGACCACCATCAACATTTTGGCGTCTCTTTAAAACTGGTATGTCACAAACTTAACACCAAATATCTCCACTCTATTCATCTTATGAAGCAACTCATGACAATCAACAAGGAAATCATACACATCTTTATATTCAATACTTTTGAAGACCAGGGTTTCAAATTTAAGAACATAATAAAGAGAACATGTTGGTCACTAGTCATTATAGGCCATGTAGTGTATCAGAGAAACATGTCTATTTCAAAGGATGCATCATCTCTTGTTGGTGTTGGTGTTACTATTTCTGTTGCTATAGTTCTAACCATATGTGAAATAGAGTGAATGAGGTCAGACCAATTTGTGTCACCTAGATTTTAATTGGATTCAAGTAATCGCACGAAAAAAGGAAAAAATAGATTTTTTCTAAAGTCCTATAGCCTCTCGAAGAAAAGTAAAGGCGTTCCCGTACCGTTCCACAAGAATCTACTAGACATATCCTTCTATGATGAGATCATCAAACCTAACGCTCTGATACCAAGTTTGTCATGAGCCAAAACGAGTCATGAGTGGATCCCATACTTTACCTACTACATGGGAGAACCAATGAATCCAAACCCCACATATATTAATAGTTAAACTTATGAAATACAAACTATAATGCGGAAGCTCAATCTTATTAATGTAAGAAACACAAATCTACTAAAGTCTACTATATGTCATTCCCAAAACCTGAAAGCCATCACATCAAGGACATCTAATCTCCAACTACTAAGTATAAGAGTATCAAAGACACCTTAATAAATACACAAATAGTTTATGTCCAAAAAATAAGGACATGTTGCCATAACCGAGAGAATCCAACACGATCTAGAATGAATAACTCACCTTGAAATTTTATATGTAGGATACTAGCTAGAGGTAAGGGCGAGTCGAAGCAGCTAGTACACTCGCTGCACTCTACAAGAGAAAACGCAGAGAAACACAAGTAGGGATCAACACAAGGTAACATGTACTTAGTAGGTATCATTGACCAACTCAAAATATAAACCAATATGCATAAAGTAATAATATGAAATCAACTATAACACTTAGCAGGTGGCAAGAAACAAACAACATGAACTAGTGACAACAACACTAAAGTAAGTACATAATCAATCAACAATGTCAAGATCACACATAAGGACTCATGCCTCCAAACCAAGCTATTTTGGGAATTGAGTTATTTGAGATTCAGTAAATTAGGTTGTTTATATATATGTTTTCCTATAATGTAACCGTTCCGGAACGTGACACCCGATCCAATAACATTGTACTGACTCGTGTCACCCGATCCAATAATACTGTGTCGGAATGTGACACCCGATCTAATAATACCGTGCCGGCTCATGGCACCCGATCCAAATATATTGTTAATTTATCATTTATTATCACCACTTTTCACTTCATTAACAATATTTCATCAAACCTTCTTTATTCAAGACATCAGTTTGATAGAGAAGGTTCAAGATTATAATTTTCACGGTCTCAAAATTTCAGACTAATCACAAACACCACATAGATTATTCAAACCACACAACCAAGTGCATAGATGAATTCACAATATCACTCAATGACTATTTATCACTATTAAAAGTCTATCTATCAGATAGAATAAACCATAACCTACCTCCACCGAAGAATTGAAGTCAGGCAAGCTACTTCACCAATGATATTCCTTTCTTCAATGTCTTAGATGATTTCCAATATATCAAGTATGCATAATTCATAAGTAAACAAGTACATGGACACCCATATTACTATATGTCTAGCATATATCCAATAGCTCACCCAAATCTATAATCACTTTCCTAAAGCTCAAACCTAAGGGTAAGTCCGAATACCTCAAATTATCATAACTTTGATGGTATTCATTTAATACAATACATATAATATTTAATTACCTATCTCAATATATCAAAACTTGGTTTATAATATGATAACAAAATTATAATGTTTAAAATCGAAGCAACTGGTACGAGACCAGTGGCAAGGACCATGGACTCAATTGTCAAATTTCTTTCATTTTCAGACATAACATTCAGCTACCCATTTTCTCAAATATTTAGTAATTCATTAGAACCTCAGTGGCTAATAATTGAAGTCATCAAATTTTTCTCCCAAAGTCAACCAATAATCACATTATCCACTTTTAATTCATATCCAACCATAATATTATAATATTATTAGGATACATGTCTATCTATTACATTATAACTAATGAAAATAAGATGAGTTCGGATAACAGAGTCACCTGAAGCCGCCATCAACTTTCTCCGCTATTGTGTTGTTGTCATTTATTTAACACCCAGTAATATTTTTTTAGCTAGGACTCAAACCATCTTTCATTGTGAGTAGGATTTTACCTAGAAATTTAAAATTTCTGAAGTGTCAAGGTCACTATATATATCACCTTGAGTTTCAAGAAGAACTAAAGAGAGTTCCTTAGTCATTCCTAAGTTCCTTTAAGTTTTGGGTCAACTTCAAATGACCTTATTCCTAGTATAGGATGAGTTAGGTGGGATATAAAATATCAAATGAAAGGTCTTTGAATTATCTTTTCAACGTCACCAGATTTGCTAAGTTTTGAGGTAGGATGGGTGAGATATGCCCTTTTGAAGTAAAGCTATCCAGTTAAGGAAAGTTACCCAAATATAGTAAGGGGTATTTTGGTCTTTTCCTTACCCAATAAGATTTAATTCATTTTTAGTAAGGTTTTGAGGGTCTAATCTGATTAGGTTCAACTTTATAATCCTAATATATGCCTAGGGTTTTAGTTGAGAGTTCAAGAAGAGAAAAGAAGAGAAAAGAGGAGAAAAGTGGAAAGGATCAAGGAGTTCATCGAGGTTCTTAAATTTTGTTGCAGATTTTTGCCATGGGTTTGATCCCTAAGAGGTATATAAGCTTCCATAGTATTGGGTTTGTTCACCCACATGCCAATCATGTAAATTTCAATGTTAAATTCGTTCTAGAAAGTTGATGGTTTGATGTTGTTGAATTGTATTTTTGAAATTGGCTTTTGTTCTTGTGTTTAGATGATATTGATGAGTTCTTCAGGAAATCGTGTCGATTTTAGAGTTGTGGTTGATTAGATTATTGTGTACATGTATTGGGTATCAGAATCTAAAGAGAAATTGAGAAAAAGAATCGAAATTAGGCGAATTGGGGGTAAGAAAATGAGGAGGAAAAAGTTGGACAGAAAACCAGTACCAAGTCCACGTCGCAGACCTGTTCCTCAGAAGTGGAATTTTTCTCTCCGCATCACGGAGAGATCGTGGACTCCACTGTTTTTAAAATTTGTTTCGATCAAACATTATAATTCATCTCCACGTCGCGGACTTGCTCCAACTGTTTCTCATGATTAACTATCTAAAACACTTTTAATCATTATGATATCTTTCCTATCCCAAATCATAACCTTGAATTCATAATTTAAATTCAGGGTAGAGCTAAGGGTTAAAGATTGAGGGTTATTTCAAATATTTTGAGAAAGTCCCTTTGAGGAGTGTTCTACAATTTATAATAACTTGTCTCAAGACTCAAGAAAGTGAGTATGAGAATAAGGAGAACGTATTCACGAGTCTACTTTATCATCACGAGATCCATCTCATCATGAACCATAACTCTTGAATTCATAATTCACATTCAAGAGATATTTAAGAGTAGAGTTCAAGAAAGTCTTTGAGTTCAATTGTGAATCCTTTGAGATCAATTATCGATTTGAACTATGTTTTGATGAAGTAAGTGTGAGAATGAGAAGAGTTGTATGCATGAATTCTATAATGTTCTTTAGACCCTTGAGTCGAGTCATTTATGCTCATAAATTCCGAATGAACTCCATACATTGAGTGTCTTCGAGAGGAGTAGCATTTTTGAGTTCTAAGTCTCTGAGCATTGAGTTCCTAATTCTTTTCAGATTTTACTCCTAAACATGGGACTATTACATATTACCCATGGAGTCCATGATTTGAGTTGTTCATGCCCATAAATCCACATGAACCCTATGAGTTGAACATTCTTGAGATGAGTAGTATCCTGAAGTCCATGATTTGAGTTGTTCATGCCCATAATTCCACATAAACCCTCTAAGTTGAGCATTCTTGAAA
Organism: Solanum chiquidenum; assembly: GCA_029582725.1. Taxonomy (NCBI): domain Eukaryota; kingdom Viridiplantae; phylum Streptophyta; class Magnoliopsida; order Solanales; family Solanaceae; genus Solanum; species Solanum chiquidenum. The sequence continues at coordinate 13,591 of JAJOOS010014947.1, read as the reverse complement.
TAAGTAGTATCATTGAAGTTCTTGAGTTCTGAGTTGTCGAGTTCCGAGTATTGAGTTCTATGTATGGTTATTGAAAATCTTGAATTGAGTTACGTCCATAATTCAGTATGAACCTTATTTTGAGAAGTCTTTTACAATTTTCTTCTAAACTTGTTTTAAGACTTGAGAACTTGAGTTGAGAAAGAGTAGAGTTGAGTTTATTTTCTTTAAAATGATAAATGGGAACTAAGTATTCCCAAGAGATGAGTTCATTTTGTGCAGTTTGAGTAACATCTCTTTTAAGAGAAAGTTTTTTGAGAAATAATCTCAAAACACAGAAAGAGTTACGCTTTTAAACATATGAGCTGATTATATTTTAGTAGTAGTATTGAGAACCAGTATGGGGACGAGTTCAGATAACTCAAGTCTCCATAAACCATGTAGCCAACGTGGGTAGAAAGCGTCATACTTTTTAGATAATTCTTTAGTGATTTTTATCATAGACTAGTGGATCTACTTAGTTGAGACCCTCCATGCCCCTACAAGGTATAGGACAGTTCTGGCAGCGTGGGCGAGACGCTGTATCATCACATAGCTCATTGTGATGGTTGTCGGTTAGATAAACTCCCACAGAGTTATATTATATTTTATTATATGCAAATTTTGTTTTTATTGTATTCTTCAATACATTGAGTTGCTATTTATTGTTCTAAAAGCTTTCCATATATTGCATCTTTTATTATTGCTTTATCTTGAGTTGAGTATCTAGAGTTAAGTATCTTGAGTTGAGTACTTTGAGTTGAGTATCATACCATTAACTTGAGTATCATATCTTTGAGTTGAGTATCATATCTTTGAGTTGAGTATCTTATTCTTAAGCTGATTTTAGTTGAGTGAGTTGAGAAGAGGTAAGTATGTTTCCTTTTTATCATGTTCAAGCTTATGTTATGCTTTAGAATTCCCCTTACATGCTCGTACATTCCATGTACTAAACCAATTGGCCTTCATTATTTCATAATGCAAATACAGATATTCAGGATCATCAACAGGCATTTCGCTGATACCTCTTGCAGTTCCAGTTAGCTATGGTGAGCCTCCTTGCTTCCGGAGGATTTCATTTACTTTTTCAGTTGTTAGGATGTCGTGGGTTTTGTCTCGACTTCCATATTTCTCAGTTAGAGGCTTCATAGATAGACAATAGAGTTTCAGAAGTCTTTTCATTTATTTTGTTAAATGTTTTAAAGACTTAGGTTGACTATTTATGGCGAGTTAAATATATTATTTTATTCAGAGTTACCTATTCAGTATTGTTTAGATTATTTTAAAGTTGAGTATTGGAATTGAATTCAGTTTTTTAAGCTTTTGCATGCTTGAGTTAGTCTTCCGCTTGTAGTAAACCAGGATTAGGGTTCGCTTGGGGACCATCAATGGTTCTCGAGTGTCGGCCACGTCTAGGGTGTAGACTTGAGTCGTGATAGTTTTTGAGTTAATATCTTAACGTAGGAACCCTAATTGTTATTAATTAAGTTTTTTCATATGGGTCAAGTGGCATAGTGTATTAAATAAATTATGGCTTGATCCATTAACCACCAATTAATAAAAACTAATTATTTTATAAATATCCATCAATGAAATAACCGTAGTTAAATAAATAGCTTACAATTCTCATTTAGAATCTATCGGAAGAGTCTTTTAAGAAATAAAAAGGTCTAGTACTTAAAACGACCAAATGGGTCATTACACTATCCTACATATACTACCACACACACACCAAAATAGACACCCTCAGAGTACCGATAATAAAAAAACACACACGGACAAGAACAAAAAAAGAAGAAAAAAACCCATCAGCAATATAATATACTCAACTACATTCTCCAGTCCCACCATTTCAATTCACAACACACAACAAACCTAACAAGACACCAAAATATTTTCTTTCTCCAAACACACGTACAATAAAAAATAAACAGCAAGGAGAAAAAGGTTATATTTTGAGGCTTTAGTCAAAAGGGTCTCTCTCGGATTTATATTCTTTTCTTAGGAAATTTTCTACGGATTAAGGTCCAACTCTAGCACTTTATCTAATTCTTTAGGTCTTACATAGTGTTATTTAAAGTATAACTTACATAAATCTCATAGTGTAAAACCTAAATTACATCTTATCCATACTCTTTTCTATTTTACAAAAATCCCTTAAAAATTGTAGCATCCGGATACATTATATACAGTCGGATACATAAATTCTAATACTTTAAATAACTTAACTGTTTCCCTTAAAAAGAAATCTAAATGTAAAATTAATTATCAATTCCACGAATCATGCAAAACAAATTGATATCAATCTATTCCAATCCGTAACAGATTCAGAGAATTCAAAATTTAAATTTTCTTTTCCTCCATCTATCCCAAATCATAACATATCCAAAATAGATGATGAATATATTAATTTTCATTAAGATATTTAGGAATTTGGCTGAGTGATTTGAGTTATGAAAGATATAGTAGTGATGAAATAGCTATTGGGAAAACAATTTCTTTTGTGAATCTCAAATCAGCCATTACAGCTGAATTGAATCTCAAATCCGCCATTGATATAACAGACAAGATGGCTGGAGAAATACATTGAGTTTCGCTTGCGGATTTCATCAAGGGTTAATCCCTACGAGGTATGTGAGATCACATAGCATTGGGTTCATTTACCCACGCGCCAATCATGATTTAATTCAGCGTATTTATGTTCTGGAAAGTAGAGTAATTGAGTTCTTGATTGACTTTGTTGAATTTTCTATTGGGATCTTGATTTGCTGAGGTTTTGAGGAGTTCTTGAGTTAATTGCATGAGATTTGAGGTTGTTTTTGAGTATATTCTTGTACACTTTGGTTGGGTATTCGAATCTAAGTGTTTGGGGAAGGAACCAATCGAATCTAGACGAATTAGAGTCGAAAAGCGAACAAGAAAATTCATGGGATTTCTGGGTTGGGGGTTGGCGCACCGCGCCACTCAGTGCGCCATCATGAGGGTTTTGTAGTTTGGCCTCTGGGGCGTCGCGCCACTCAGTGCGCCCCAAGCCAGCTTCTATAGTTCAGGCTCTGGCATCCTGTGCCACTTAGTATGCTAGGGTCACCAGGTCCTCTACCCTTTCCCTCTTCTTTCCATTTGAGTTTCCTCATATCGTACCTATGTTTTATAGTTGTTTTATACACTCTAAGGTACATTTAAACATAGACAGATATTATATAACATGAGATAATAACCCTTGAATCTATAATTCAAATTCAAGGTAGAGCTAAGAGTCAAGTCAAGAGAGTTCTTAGAGTATTTTCAAAAGTCTTTTACAAATGCTTTATACTTGTTTTATGACTTAAGCTTTGAGTTGAGTAGGAGTACAGAGTGAAGTTCATTTTATTCAAAAGAGTTATGGGAACTAAGTATTACCAAAGAGTAAATGTTTTCACATTTAAGCAAGAGAGGAAACAACATATTCCAAGAGAGCCTTTGAGCTATTTTTTGAGTAATTATCTCAAACCACAGAAAGAGTTATGTTTTAAACATATGAGCTAGTTTCATTTTGGGAGAAGTATTGAGCACCGATGTGGGGACAAGCTTGAGATCAGATAATTCAAAGTCTCAATAAACTGTGTGGCCAGCATGGGTAGAAAAGGTAGTGCTTTTTAGCATAGACTTGTGGATCCACTTAGAAGTCAGGTTCAATCACCCCAACAAGGTATAGGACGGCCCTAGCAGCGCAAGGAAAGATGTTGTATCATCACATAACTCATAGTGATGGTTGTCGGTTAGAGAAACTCCCACACAGATATTTTGTATTCTTATATACACAGAGTTATTTATATTTTCTAATACAAACTGAGTTATTGTTGTATTTTTCAATACATAGAGTTGTTATCCACATGTTTTAAAAGCTTTTTTTATATTGCATTTATATTACTATTTTATATTGAAACGAGTTGAGTTGAGACCAGGTAAGTTCTTTCAGTTCCCTTTCAAGCTTATGTCATGTTTTTGAATTCCTCTCGCCTGCTTGTACATTCAATGTACCGATGCCATTGGGCCTACATCATTTATGATGAATATACAGGTAACCAGGATAAACATCCAGCACTTTGTTGATCCAGAGAGCTTCAGAGTTGTTGGTGAGTCTACATGCTTCCGGAGGATCCCCTTTTTTTTACTTGTTTTTATCATTCTAGTTCATTAGGATGTCGTGGGTCTTGTCCCGACGTCAATCTTAGTTATTAGAGGCTTCACAGACAGTTAGTTGTTTTAGTTCGTGAGTATTTTCCATTTTCAGATTGATGTTAAGACTTGAGTTGCCATTTTGGCTAGTTAATGTTTCTTTATACATTCTAAGTTTATTTCATGAATTATCTATTGAGTTGTTTTGGATGTTTAGTAAAGTCTTCTGCTGAGTAGTAAGTGAGGCCAAGGGTTCGCTTGAGGCTAACAATGGTTCTCGAGTGCCAGTCTCGTCCAGGGTGTAGGCTTGGGGCGTGACACTTAGTTCCCTTATATTCATTTTAAAGACATGAATTCAACTCTCCTCATCCTCATACTCAAGTACTCAAGTCTTTAATTTTTTTTTAAAAGTTTGTAAAAGACTTCCCAAACTGACTCGAAAGGTTCCCTCAAACTTGACTCTTAATCTTTTCTTGAATTCGATATGTGAGTTCAAGAGGTATGATTTATCATATATAAGATATCTCTATGATTAATGAAGGTTTAAATAGATAGGAATAAAAGGGGAATGAAAGCTCGACTCAAAGGAACAAGTGTGGAACAAAAATGAAGAAGAAAAGTGGCCTGACGCTTTGTGGCACAGGGGTTGCACGCTGTGCTAGGCTAAGGGGATGGTTTCTGGTGCACTACTGGGGCGCCACGCCTGCACTGCTGGCGTATTGGGGGTGCGGCACCCCAACCCTTTTCCAGAAATTCTGACAAATATTTCTTCTAGATTTTTTGCCCTAATTCACCTAGAACTGATTGATTTCTTCCAAACGCTCTTAGATTCGTATACCCAACATAAGAAAACGAAAATCTACTAAAAAAACAACCCTCTAACTCAAACCCTCGCCTCAAGAACTCATCAAACTCCAATAATAATGATTGAATAATGAAAGTTGAAGAAAACTCATCAAGAACTTCAATACATGGATTTTCATGGATGAAATTTAATCAAGAAATTCATGATTGGTGTGAGAGTGAACAAACCCATAAATCTGAAGCTTACACACCTCGAAAGAATTGAATTTTTGGCGACAATCCTCAAAGCTCGCAAGAATCTTGAAGGCTTGAAGTTTTTCTCCTCTTTGAATTTTGCCCTAACTTTCCAAATATTTTGACTTTAGCGTAAACTTATTTTAATCATCTTTTACTCCTAATTTGGATGGAAAAACGTGTGGACTTAGTGGGGTAAGGAATAGCCCAAAATATCCCTCCTTAATTCGGACGAATTTCCTTAAGTGAACCTGCTGAACTCAAACATGCATATCTCCTTCATCTGAACTCAGAATTTAGCGCACTTGGCGGCGTTGGAAAGAGGACTCAAAGATATTTCATTTTATATCCCATGGGCCACCTAAATCATCATGTGCTGAAAGTTATGGTCATTTGAAGTTGACCCAAAACTCACAATTGAAGATTAACTTGCACAAATCTCAAATTGGCTATTTCCAATTTAGTTTTTCTAAAATTTGCTCTTTCTATGACCGAGGTGTTACAATATCTCCCCCTTTGGAACATTCGTCCTCGAATGAGATCACTCTGAATAGACTAAAGGTGGCATCATCTAACACCCAGCTCAAACAGCCAACATGCAATTTAACACAACATAGCATATCAATTTAAATAGTGTTTTACAAAAAGTCATTACCATGGTTTGGAATTTCTCCAGAAGAAAAGAGATGTGAGTATCTCCTCTTCATATCCTCCTCAGCCTCCCAAGTAGCTTCCTCAACAAACTGGTTCCTCCATAACACCTTGACTAATGCTACCTCTTTGGTTCTCAACTTGCGAACCTGACAATCAAGTATCTTAACGGGTATATCCTCATAAGATAGGTTGTCCTTATTAAAAATTTCTTCAGTCAGTATAATAAATAACTGAAGGATCACCCATACACTTCTTCAACATTGAACTGTGGAATACCGGATGGACTGCTGCTAACTCTGGCGGTAGCTCCAACTCATAGGCTACACTACCAATCCTGTTGGATACCCTGTAAGGACCAATATACTAAGGACTAAGCTTCCCCTTCTTGCAAAACATCATAAAATTTTCATGGGTGAAACCTTCCAATATATCCAATCGCCCACCTCAAACTCCACGTCTCTTCTCCTAACATTGGTATAGGACGTTTGACGACTTTGAGTTATTTTCAAACCTTCTTGAATGATATTCACTTTCTCCATAGCTTGATAAACCAAGTCTGGTCCTATCAACCCATCTTCACCAACTTCAAACCATCCAATAGGAGATATACATCTTCTCCCATAAAGAGCCTCATAAGGAGCCATCTGGACGCTAGAGTGATAACTGTTGTTAAACTCAATGAGTGGTAAGTGATCATCCCAATTACCCTTGAAATCGATCACACACACCCTCAACATATCCTCTAAAGTCTGAATTATGCGCTCTGATTGACCATCAGTCTGAGGATGGAAAAAAGTACTCAAATTTACCTTCAAACCCAAACCTTTCTTGAAAGACTTCTAGAATTATGTGGTAAATGGCGCACCTCTATCTAAAATGATGAACATCGTAACTCCATGAAGTCTGACTATCTCTTGAATATATAATCTGTCATAATCTTCTACTGAATAGGTAGTCTTTACCGGCAAAAAGTGGGCTGATTTAGTCATCCGATCTACAATCACCCAAATTGAATAATCTTGTCTGCGAGATCGTGACAAACAAGTAATAAAGTCCATATTGATCACTTTCCACTTCCATTCTGGAATCTCTATATTCTAAGCCATACCACCAGACCTTTGGGGCTCTACCTTGACTTGTTGACAATTCTGGCACTTAACAACGAACTCTACAATACACCTCTTCATACTACTCCACCAATAGACTTCTCTCAAGTCACGACACATCTTTGTGGAACCAGGATGGATAGAGTATCTGGAGTTATGAGCTTCCTCACTGATCCTCTCTTGGAGTTCATTCACCTTTGGTACATACAATCTACCTTGATACCTCAACACACCATCTCCGCCTTGTTCAAAATCCATCACTTTTTGCTTATGAACATTTGCCTTCAATTCAAGCAAAAAGGGTCTTGGTCTTGTTTATCTTTCACTTCAGACATTAGTGATGATTTAGCCCTATTCATCACCACCACTCCACCTTCATTGGAATCCAATAATCGAACTCCCAATCATGTAAGTTTGTGCACGTCTTTGGCTAATTCTTTCTTTCCTTCCTCCACATGGGCAGTACTACCCATAGATAACCTGCTCAAAGCATCATCAACAATATTAGCCTTACCTGGGTGATAGAGAATACTCATATCATAACCCCTGAGTAACTCTAACCACCTCCTCTGTCTGAGATTAAGCTCTTTGTGACTAAACACATATTGAAGACTTTTGTGATCGGTGAACACGTCAACATGAACACCATAGAGATAGTGACACTATTTTTTAAAAGCAAACACTATAGAAGCCAACTCTAGATCATGGGTTGGGTAATTCTTGTCGTGAATCTTAAGCTGTCTGGAGGCATAAGCTATAACTTTTCCAATTTGCATCAATACACAACCCAATCCAACTCTGGACGCATCACAATACACAATAAAGCCTTTTGTACCCTCCAGTAAGGTCAACACTGGCAGTAGTCAACTGCATTTTCAATTGCTGAAATCTTTTCTCACAAGCTTCAGACAATTGAAACTTTGTTGTCTTTTGAGTCAACTTTGTCAAAGGGGATGAAATAGAGGAGAACCCCTCGACGAACCTTCTATAATAACCACTCAATCCCAAGGAACTCCTAATATCAGTTGGAGATGTGGGGCTGGGCCAGTTTTGCAGCACCTCAATCTTATGAGTGTCAACTCGAATCCCTTATCTAAATATAATGTTGACTAAAAACACCACTGACTCAAGAAAAAACTCACACTTGGAAAATTTGGCATACAACTCTCTATCTGTGAGAGTTTGGAGAACTACTCTGAGATGACTAGCATGATCTTTCTCATTCCTCGAATAAATTAGAATCTCATCAATACACACAGTAACAAACATGTCAAAATATGGTTTAAACACTATGTTCATAAGGGTCCATGAACGATGTAGGAGCATTAGTCAAACCACAAGACATAACTAGAAACTCATAATGACCATAACTAGCATGATCTTTCTCATTCCTCGAATAAATTAGTATCTCATCAATACACACAGTAACAAACATGTCAAAATATGGTTTAAACACTATGTTCAGAAGGGTCCATGAACGATGTAGGAGCATTAGTCAAACCACAAGACATAACTAGAAACTCATAATGACCATAATGGGTCCTGAATGCTGTCTTCGGAATAGCACTTTCCATTACTCTCAACTGGTGATAGCCAGATCTAAGGTCTATCTTAGAAAAGCAAGTGGCACCCTGAAGTTGATCAAACATATCATCAATTCTTGGAATGAGATACTTATTCTTTATGGAAACCTTGTTCAGTTGGCGGTAGTCAATACACATCCTAAGAGAACAATCTTTCTTCCTCACAAATAAAACTGGAGCGCCTGTGAGACACTTGGTCGAATGAAACCTTTATCAAGAAGCTCTTTCAACTACTCTTTTAACTCAGCGGGAGACATTTTATATGGCGGAATGAAAATGGGCCGAATATCGGGAAGGATATCTATATGAAAGTCTATTTCTCTCTCAGGAGGGACTCTGGGAAGATCATCTAGAAAGATCTCTAGAAACTCACTCACAACTGGAACTGACTGAATAGGCTGTGTTTCAACACTAGAGTCATTAACTCGGACTAAGTGATAGATGCACCCCTTGGAAACTAACTTTATGGCCTTAAGCTATGAAATAAAATGACCCTTAGGCACTGCTAAACTACTCCTTCACTCTATAACTGGCTCATTAGGAAAGTGGAACTTAACTACTAGAGTTCTACAATCAACTGAGGCATAACATGCATGAAGCCAATCCATACCTAGAATAACATCAAAGTCCACTATATCTAACTCGAATAAGTCAGACATGGTGTCCTTGTGATTGAAAGAAATGGTATAACCATGATAAACTCTTTTGCTATAATAGACTCACCAATATGTGTGGAAACACAGAAGGTCTCAAGAAGATGCTTGGGAAGAATATCAAAATTCATAGCAATATATGGAGTCATAAAAGATAGACTCACACCTGGATCATGCAATGCATATACATCAAAAGTAAAGACTTTGATCATACCAGTGACAACATCATGTGAATTCTCTTGCTCTTGGCGACTGGTGATAACATACAGATGGTTTTCTCCCCATCATGTCCCTGAAGTAGCTCTTCTAGGTGCAACTATGTCTGGAAGATCCGCTGAAGAAGATTGGGCTCTATTTCCCCCATTAACATTTCCCTGCCTGTTCTTAGGGCACTATCTCATGAAGTGACCTATCTGACCACAATTGAAACAACCAGTGTCGCCATCACATCACGCTTCTGGGTGGTTCCTATGACACTTAGCACATGCAGGAGTCCAGTTAGCACTACCTTGAGACTGAGCATGTTTAGCTCTGAAGTTCTACGAATTCTGATTCCTAAACTCACCTCAGTTCTTTGGTGCAGGTGCACTAGCAAATGATGGAGAAGGTCCATTTGGCTTTTGTTGAAAATATGACCGGTTCGCATTACCGTTGTACTGCCCGGACTAATTATTTGTTGTTTTAGCTTTCTTATTATGGAACTCTTCCCTATCTCTCAACTTGTCTTCCTCAACCTTCTACACATGGATCATAAGTCTTGCTATGTCCATGTCCCCTATCAACAGAGCAGCCTTACCCACTTTCCTTGACAGACGAGACAACCCAGACACAAACAAGCTCATCCTACTCCTCATATCAATAACAATCTCCGGAGCATAACGGAACAGTAAAGTGAACTTGAGGCTTTATTCATGCACACTCATTGATTCCTACTTCAGAGTAAGAAATTCTCTTACCTTTGCCTCTCTCAGCTCACAGGGAAATTAACACCCTATGAAAAAACTCTCAAACACTGCCCAACTCACAATTGGTGCCCCTTCATCTCTACTTTTCATCAATTGGTCGTACCAGATCCTAGAAATACCCTTGAGTTGGTATGCAACTAGTTCCACACGTTCAACATATGCTACATGCATCACCTCAATCAGTTTCTGCAACTCTTCCACAAAGTTTTCTGGATCCTCAGTGTCACTTAAACCGGTGAAGTCTGGAGGACTGATCCTCAAGAACTCACGGATCCTGGATGTATCAGCCACATCCTTCCAAACCGCTCTTTGTTGACCATATTGATTGGCCACAACATGACTCAACATCCGGATAGCATTCCGAAACTCATCATTAGTGACTTCTCCTTGGGGTTGCACTTCTGGTTGATGTTTGCGTAATCAAGACACAACTTCCAATACAAGTGTCTAAGATCGTACAATAGTAATATAACCCAACCGAATGGGTTGGGGTCGAGTCCCAAGGGAGCGGTTATGAGAATTAAAGGTCAAGTATGAATTTGCTCTAGTCAACCATAGCTAAAGACATTATCGAAGAAAAACATTAAAAATTAAAGGGGTTTTGACACAAGTGTCAATTATCAATAGGGGGGTTTGTAGAAATTATAACTATCACAACAAAAATAAGAAGATACGAGTAAGGGAGATAAGGATTCTTGGGATGTGATAGGGATATGGGCTAAAATAAACAATTGGGTAAAATGCTATTGATAGTAAATCGCTCAGCATATGTAACTAGGCTAGAATTTAGTGGGGGTAAATTCTCTCTCGAGGAACTTACCCCGAATCAACTCAGTTTCTCTCGAACACTGAGTTGCCACTTTGAAGCACAACCTCTGCCTTAGCCCATTCACTCTCTCGAGCTAAATTGTAACAACCCTAAAATGAAATAGGATGGACTATAGGTTCTCATGTGTTTTTGAAGTTAGTAACTTGTTTAAATGTTGAGTTTTGACCTTTAAAGTCTAGTTGAAAGAGTTTAGTGAGTCAACATCAAGGCACGTGTTAGACTCCATGCTATGAGACCTACTCTAGGTTGGTTGAGGGTGCTAGACAAGGAGCCAAGCCAAAAGGCGAAAGCCTTAGCCAAAAAGCCAAGGCTGTCCCAAGTTGGTTGCTCACTTCCCCAAAGACCACGGGCACCACCACGACCAGTGGTGCCCTAGACGGTCCATATACTTGGACGTGAAGATCACTTGGTGTCAAGGGAGACAAGTCAACTTTGCCTAGGTGCTGCCCCATTTCATAAGCTCCACCATGACTCGTGGAGTGCACCACGGATCGTGGGAGCCTCCGTGAAGATGCCTTGGGCCCGGGAGGGATTGATATGGTGAAGAGGCCCACTGGTCAACGAACCACGGGCACCACTATGAGCCATGGTGCCATTCACGTCCCGTCCAAGTGGACGTGGTCCCTGACGGGGCTGCCCAAGTGAAGGGTTTTTTAAGTAATTTAGTTTTAAGTCTTTAACATGTGGGGTGGATTTTAAATGTTTTATATCATTAATATAAATAGTTTTAAGTCTTAAAACCTTCCTTTAACTCATTATTCCCAAATCAAATCCCAAAGTTCCCTCTCTCTATATTTCTCTCTAACTCAAAGAAGAAGAAGAAGTGGGAGATAGGGTTTTGGATTCAAGGCCTTCTTCATCAAATTTCTTGGGAAATCTTAGAAAATGTATGAGGATTTTATCTTTGATTCTCCTTTCAATCAAAGAGCCAAAATCAAAGTGATTTCAATGTTTTTCAAAAACTCTAAAACCCCCAATTTCAATTCTAAGCTTGGGTTCTTGCATGAAAGTATTTCAAATGATGATTTATGTTAATATTAATGGTTTTAAGATAAAAAACTCCATGAACCCTTGCATATCTTGAAATCCTAATTTTGGGTCTAAAGTGGGTCTATTGATTATGAGCTAATAGTGTGATATTAATGTGTAGATTGTTATGGGCTATTGATTTATGTATTGTTATATATTGAATTATGAGGAATTGATGGTCAATTGTGTTATATTGGATGTTGTCCTTGAATGGGCAATTGTGACCTAAGGTCTATGATGATGATGAAGTTGTGAATAGATTATTGATTCTAGTATTTTATATATATGTTGTCGATGTTAGAATTGTAATTTTTGATCCCTTTGAAAATGGGGAGGTGTTTACTTGATAAGCAAGTTGTGATCATGGCCTTGTAGGCAAAGTTGAATGATTGTTGTTTTGAGTAATGTTGATTATGTGAAGGTAATGTGATATGGTGTGAATTTGTGTATGGTCTAAAAGCAGGAAAGGTGACCTTGTGTAGAGACTTTATGTATTATGCTTGGTTGTTGTCTTCTTTGAATGACTTATGATGAAGGTGTTAGGATAGACTATGTTTACCTACTCTCACACCTAGTGAAAAATGAATGAAAGAATGTGAGAATGAATGAAAAGAATGGGAGTTAATGCTAATGAATGAATGTTGGGTCTATTGTATGGATAATCTCATAATGTACTCCTTTAAATGAATGGGGTTCCTAGATGAAAGATTTTCTCATCTTTGAATGCAAGAGTTTCCTTAATGAATGAATGTTCGGTTATGATGAGTACTCCTTCGTGAGTTGAGATGAGAGTAATTAGTAGCAATCCCTATCCCTAAAAGGAATGAATGAAATGAATGTCCAAACTCCGTGGGGGTAATGTCTAGCACCGAAGAAGATGGGTGGATACTCCTTCGTTAGTTGAGATGTGAGTATTTAGTAGCAACCCTTAAGATGGGTGCCCATTCGTTAGTTGAGATGCGGGTCCTTAGAAGAAATCCTTTTATCCCTTAACTATGTGCCCACATAGGACTAGCTAGTGGTCTCTACCACATAAAGGCTAAAAGAATGACCCTACCTTAGGCAAGTGGGGATCCCTCATCCGGTAAGGGTTACTACCGGGATTTCATGTCAAGCTCCATGATCTATGTCGGTTAAGGCTCTTCCCACATATTAATGAATGAATGAACTAGGGTGTCTTAAGGGTGTACTACTTAGGATAGGTGGTGGAATGGGACATCATCTAGACATTGCACACGTAGACATTTAAGGGAGATCTTAGTGTCTTAGTAATGATAATGGATGAATGAGTCTTATTGGGCTAATTAATGAAAGTGTTGGTCCTTGAGCATGCTAATGTGAAAGTGAGTCATAATGAATTGAATGTAAGTGCTTATGTTGAATTGAATGTATGTGATGATCTTAGCTTGACTTATGTAGCCTTAAGGATCACTTGGGTGTGGTATGGAGAGGTAGTATGGGCTGCCTCACCATGTCTTACTTAGGTGAGTCTTGGGATGACATTTGATGAGTGTTCTAGTTTTATGAAGTGACTTGTTGGCTTATGTGCTTATATGTC
>JAJOOS010014926.1:0-10274 GCA_029582725.1 Solanum chiquidenum | reverse complement strand
CTATTCACCCCCCCCCCCCTTTAATTACTTGTTTCTGGAAGTAATTTGACTAATTGAATATAATTGTTGGTTAAAGTAAAGTCTAAACCATTTTCCTCGTTGGATCGACCCCAACCTACAAGTTGGGTTCTTTACTTGGTAACGATCACTTATGCTTCTTTAGGGAGGTGTAATTTGAGCGTATCAGTGAACAATGAACCTTCATTGGAGACAATAGAAATAGTAACTCTATGCAGTCGCACAATCTAACTAATATAAAGTTGGGATAACTTCTCATCGTATACTTCACTCGAACCAAAATAAAGTAAGCAGACTTGGTCAACCTTTCAATAACCACCCAAATATAATCATAACCATCCACGATGGTAGGTAAACCCACAACATAATCCATAATGAACTTCTCCAACTTCCAAGTAGGAATAGGCATCCTCTGAGATATACCTCCGGGCCGATGTTGCTCACACTTGACCTCTTGTCAAGTGAAACACCTAGAAACAAAATCAACAATATCCCTCTTCATACCGCATGACCAGTAATGATGGATCAGGACTTGATAAATCTTCGCCATTCTCGAATGAATAAAATATCGAGAACAATGAGATGGGCCTCTTCAAGAAGAAACCTAATCAACTCACCCATTTTGGGAACAAACATCCTGCCTCCGAACCTCAAAACAACTTCCCATCATCAAATAAGTGATCATCATGAATCTGCTCAACCAAGAAAGAATGGGCCTCTATAAAAATAATCAAACCACAGTCTCCTCACAAATCTGCAATCGGAAGGCTAACCTATGAACATCTCTAGCCAATGGCCTTTCCTCAACACTGATAGTGGCAAGACTCCCTATACTAGAAGTCTTCCTACTCAAAGCATCATCAACCACATTATCCTTCCCCAGGTGAGATACGATGGTAATAACATAGTCCGTCAATAGCTCAAGCCATCTATGTTGCCTTAAGTTCAAATTCCTATGACTAAAGATATACTAAAGACTTTGATAGTGGGTGAAAACCTCATAATAATACCCCATATATACAAATAATGTCGCCATAGCTTAAGCATAACCAATATAGCTGCCAACTCTAAATCATAGGTAGGGTCATTTTTCTCATGGATCTTTAACTATCTAGAAGCATTGACGATCATTTTCCCCTTTTGCATTAGAAAACCAGCCAACCCGACTCAAGAAACATTACAATAAGTGGTGAAGTCTACACCCTCCTAGAGTAAAGTCAAAACATGAGTTGAATCCAACAAGGGCTTGAGCATTTGAAATCTCTCCTAACACTCATTCCACTAAAAGCTCACAATCTGTTGAGTCAACCTAGTCAAGGGAGATGCAATAGTTGAGAAGCTTTGAACAAAACGCCTGTAATAGCCTGGATATCCCACAAAACATAGAATCTCAGTGACTGAAGTAGGCCTGGTCCAACTTCTAACTACCTTAATCTTGGTTGGATCCACCTGAATACCCTCCTTGGACACCACGTATCCCAAAAAAGCAACCAAATTAAGCTAAAACTCACACTTAGAGAACTTGTTATATATCTTCTCTTCCCTCAATCTCTAGAGAGCAATTCTCAAATGTCGATCATGATCGTCCTCTGTCTTGGAGTATACCAAGATGTCATCAATGAAGACTATCACAAAAGAATCCATATAAGGTTGGAACACCCCGTTCATCAACACTATGAACGTAGTAGGGGCGTTAGTCAAATCGAATGAAATCACAAGAAACTCATAGTGCCCATAACGAGTCCTAAAAGTTGTTTTAGGGATATTCAATGCCCTAATCTTTAGTTGTGGTAGTTGCACCTCAAATCAATTTTAGAAAACAAAGATACCCCCTGAAGCTGATCAAATAAGTCATCAATATAAGGAAGATGATAATTGTTTTTCATTCTCACCTAGTTCAACTACCGGTAGCCAATACACATCCTCATGGTACCATCCTTCTTCCTCACAAACAAAATAGGAGAACCCCATGGAGAAAAACTGAGGCAAATGAATCCCTTACTCAACAAGTCCTATAGTTGATCCTTCAATTCTTTTAACTTAGCTGGAGCGATACGATAAGGAAAAATATAGATAGGCTTGGTGCCCGACTTTATGTCAATAGCAAAATCAATATTCCTATCCATAGGAACACCTGGAAGATCAGTAGGAAAAATATTTGAAAACTGTCGAGCCATAGGAACATAATAAATGGGAGGTGGCTCAACACTAGTATCCCGAATGAAATCTAAGTAGGACAAACACCCTCTATAAACCAATCTTTGAGCTCGAATGAAAGAGATAACCTTGCTAGGATAAAAACTATTAGAACCCGTCCACTCAATTCTTGGGATACCCCACATCGCTTAGGTCATAGGCTTACCATAAAAATCAAGAATAGCATGATGGGAGGAGAGCCAATCCATACCCAAGATAATATGAAAGTCTACAATCCCTAGATTGATGAAGTCTACCCAAGTATCATACCTTGCAAATGAAACAAGAAAAGATCGATACACTTTATCCACCACTAAGGACTCTCCCACTGGTGTAGAAACATGAATAGGCGCAAGCATGCTATCAAACATCATATCAAATCCAACAGTAAAATAGGTAGACACATATAAAAAAGTAGACCCCGGATTAACCCAGATCAAAAAATACCCATGTAGGCCCTTGTAAAACTGGGATGATACCTATAATTATAGCATCAAAAGTCTCGGCCTGAAGCCTCCCTATAAAAGCATAACAATGTCCCTCTCGACCAACTACAGTCTTAGTAGAACCCCAACCTCTACTCTATGAAGATATATCACCCCTACCAGAAGTCCTACCGCCTATATTAAACTGACCTCTGCCTTGACCCCTGGCCGGAAGCGCTGAATCTCCAACTGGAGCAGTTGAATAAGTATGATGGGGTCCTGAGTGAGTATGTAGAGGGAACTACCGAATCATATAACCTAGATCTGTACATACAAAACATGACCTCGGTATGGATGATTGTTGCTGCTAACCAGATGAGCTACCATGGCCACCTCAGCTATAACCATAGGATCCTCGAGTTGTCATCCCACTCTAAACTGTTGGAATCGATACATTATCTGGCCCACGATGTTGAAAGGAGCTACTACTTTTCCTTTGCCTCTAGTTCAAATGCTATAAAATAGAACAAATGATCGAGCCCTCTTAGGGTCTCCAAACTCCTCTCTAACCATCAAATATACCTCTTTGGCGGTACTCACAATAGACTGGAAGTGTAACACCCCAAAATTTCTAAGTTAAGACTCGAACCATTCTTCATTTACTTGTAGGGTCATATCAGGTGATTCATAAAGTACTCATATGTGTAAAGGTAAATTATTTAGTGTGGAATGATTTGGATATGAATTAAGGTAACTAGAATCCCCTAACATAAAGTAGAGTTGAAAGTTTCCTTATCGATTAAGTTTTGATGTAAGATTTTACTTAGGTTAACTTAAAACGGCCATATCTCTTAGAATATAAAGAGTTATATGGCCCATAACCTATCAAATTAAAGGTATTTGAATCCTCATTCCAACGTTACCAATTTTGCAACAATCCAAGGTTTGAGAAAGAAGTTACGATCATTTTAGTAACCTGATACAATGTTGTTATGAATTAGCCGACGGAGAAACATTAAAATGGGTCATTTTTGTCTTTTTACCTCGAAGAAAACCCTAAAAGAATTTATTTACTAATGAAAGACCCAAAACAATCAGATTTTCATCTCTTAATCCATCATTCTCTTCTCTCTCAAACCCTAAGGCAAAATCCTAAGGAAAAATCAAATTAGAAGACTCCATTCAAGATTCTTCCAATTCTTTTCAAGATTCTTCTTCAAGGTAAGTCTTTCTCCAAGAATTTCATTATTTTCAACTCAAATTCCTCCATACAATTATGAATCACTAATAAAAATCATAATTCTTGGCCATAGAGTTTCAAGAAACAAATTCAAGAAATCTCAAGAAACGTTTTCTTGATTTTTCTCCATCAAGCTAGGGTGTCAAGGCTTCTAATCAAGTTCTTATTCAAGATTCTTCAAGAAACTTGTTCTTCCAGGTATGTAAGGCTATCATAATGTTGGACTAGTTCATCCTCATGCCCTACATCTACTTTCAGATCAGTAAAAGAGTAATCTATGATTCTTTCCCTAGATTTCAGTATTCTTGACATAAGTTCATTTTGAGTTCTTGAGTTCATGTTTCTTTTCAAAATTCTATTCCTAATTATTGAGTTTCTATATTGTTATATATTGAGATATTTGAGTTGATTTGTTCATGTTTATATTCCAGCATGAACCCTATTTTGAGTTATAAATTTTGAAAAGCTTTTTTAAAAACCAACACTTGAGTTCTTAAACTGAATTTTGAGAAAGTAAAGATGAGGTTTGAGAAAAGAGTTTCTAAAACATGATTAGTATGACAATCAAGTATGCCATCAATGTATGAGCAGTATGGTATCTACATATACCATCAATGTTTATTCAATATGACTTCTCGAGTCATCAATGATCATATTAAAATATGATTTTGATATGTTTTTGAGAAAAGTTTTCAAGTATGAATTGAGTAAGAGTATAAGGGGACTATGTATTCTGAGAGGTATCAAATTTTGCATTGATAAAAGAGAAACTGAGATTTCTAAATGAGTTATGAGTTCAAAAGGTATTTCAAAAGCAGTTACCTCTTTTCAGAGGGTAGTTTGAGCAATTATCTCAAACCAGAGGAAGAGTTATGTTTTTAAACATATGAGCATGAGTATATATTATTGGGAGTAGTATTGAGCACCGATATGGGGGATAGTTCAGAAAATTCACAGCCCCCACAAACCATGTATGACAACATGGATAAAGGATCATACTTTTTAGATGATTACTTATTACTTTTTAAGCATATCTTAGTGGATCCACTTACTTGAGGAGTCATATATCTTGGCAAGGTATAGGACAGTTCTGGCAGCGTGGGCGAGACGATGTATCATCACATAGCTCACAGTGATGGTTGTCGGTTAGAGAATCTCCCAAATAGAGTTAAAGTGTATTTTTATATATCACTTATTATGTTGAGTTCAGAGATGAGAAAATATTTTGTAAAGCTTTAAATATTTTTTTACTCCTTTATTTCTTTACATTCATCTTGAGTTCATTGTTATCTATGTAGTCCTTTCTTTTGGTTATTTTTTATTCAGCCATATTACATACTCGTACATTCCATATACTGATGTCATTCAAATTGTATCCTTTTATGATGCAAATATAAGTGTTCATGATTAACAACATGCACTTCATTGAGATCACTCCACACTCCAGTTAGCTTTGGTGATCCTCATTGTATTCTAGAGGACTTCATAGTTACTTTCTAGTTAGTAGTTTTGAGGTGGCATGGGTCTTCTCCTGACATCATTCCTTAATAGTAGAGGCTTCATAGATAGAAAGTTTTGGAGAGTCTTTCAGTTTCAGATATTTTATTTAAAATTTATATTTCATACTCAGTATATTCAGCTAATTTTTGAGTTTCAGTAAACTTGGTTTAAACATTTCTTTCAAATTAATGCTTATGGATGCTTGAGTTAGTCTTCCACTTGTAATCAGCCAGGATAAGGATTCGCTTAGGGACCAATAATGGTTCTTGAGTGCCGGCAATGTCTAAGTTAGGCTCAGGTCGTGATAGGAAGGAAGCCCCCTCTCTGGTAACATTAAACACATAAGACCCGACGGAGAAATTCAATCCTCTCACAAACCTGCAGACTCTCTCTTCCTCATCCAAAAAAATGGTCATGGCGTGCGTGGATAGCTCACAAAAAACAAGCCTTATACTAAATAACAGTCAAACTGCCATGTATCAAGTCCTTAAACCACAATCGACTATCATCTCTCATGCTCTAAGGGATGAAACAGTCCTGAAAAGCACTAGATTACGTATCCAACTCTATCGGAGGAGATCCAACTGGTCTAGAACTCACAAAAGTCCTCAACCATTCTCTCGTAGGTCCACACAACTGAAGTGAATCAAAAAGAACACCACGAGCATCTACCATACCTACTGCGTCAAGCATCTCATGGCACAATATCAAGAATTCATAAGCATCCTCATTATTACCACCCTAAACTGGGGTAGTTTTATCTTCTAAAACCTCTCATAACACTGATGATCTTTTGTCGTCGGGACAACCTCAAAAGCAATTTGTACACCCACCGACAGTGCATGATTCACTGGTAACTAACCCACATGATCATGAATTCCCTGAGCCTGCTTGTAACCTGGGATCTGCGCCCCCAATACAGTCAAAGAGCCATGTGGTGTACCCGCCACACCACCGTAAGAGAAGTTCTCCAGCATACCTAGTATCCTTAATAAAGTCTCCTAGAAGAAAAAATCTCCAAACTCAGAAGGAACTTGGTCCTCAAAAACCTCAACTTGTTGCTTATGTGAGACCTCTCTAGCTCTACTTCTAGCTGGTGCCGCTCCACGGGCACGAACTCTAGCCGGTGCTACTCCATGATCATAACCTCTAGCCAGTGGTATTCCATGAGCACGACCTCTAACTCTAACTCTTAATCTACCCTTGGCTAAGATCTCTGCAACTGTCTCGCGGACTACCTCTCATCTACCACTGGAAATGGAATATCTAGACCTCGATATATGCCAAAAAAACATGCGGCAACTGAGCACTAGTGAAGTAATCCCGCACGATAAGAAAGGATGCGTAAAAAGGAAGTTTCCCAACAATCTTGATAACCCCCAGAAGATAAGTATAGATGTCTTTGTATCGATCCTCGAGAATCTACTTAGACTTTGCATATACACACGTGAGACCTATGAACATGGGACTCTGATACCATTTCTCATGATCCAACAATGGATGTGATAGCACTTGTCTATTCCCACCAAAACAAGTCAGCCACAACCCAAAGAAATGAAAGAAATACGGAAAGTAAAACAAAAACAAGATAAAAACATAAAATTTATTCATTCTATAATAACCCTAAAAACTGATTGTCACATGTACAAGCCACTAAAGCATAAAATGCAAATGCAAGATAATTACAAGTCTTTATGTCTTTGTTTCTCAAAAAGAACAAAGCCTAACATTAATGAAAAGCGGGCCCACTGGGATGACTAGAAGTTACCTCACAAAATCCTTCAATAAGCCTTGGAATAGAAGTAGAAGAGTGATGAGTGGGGGATTTCAACTCAGTTAGGGCTTAATATTAAAAGTTCTAGTGTTTTCAATGCTTATTTTATTCTCTAAACTGATGTTAAAATGCTAATTTGCAATAATAAAGGAAGAAGAGAAGGGCAAGGACAATACGGGGAAAAAGGAGCGAAAAAGCTGATGAAGTTGAAGGAAAGCAAGGCTGGTACTCGCCAAAGCCACTCGGCGAGGCGCCGAGTGGACATCCAGCTCGCCTAAAGTTCCAGCAAGTCAACCCATGGACAAAACCAACTTGGCGATAGGATGTGCATTTTGGTGTATTGCCAAAGTATTCTGTGATGTAATTGTACCTCGGCAAAAGTTACAGAGAAGAGATGGTGCAAAGCCATGTCAAGAAGGCAAGAAAATGAGCATTTGGTGCATCGTCGACTAAGTCGGCAAGCCCGACCTACTTTGCCGAATGTTACAGAGCAATGGGTGGAATGACAAGCCAAAAAGGGTGAGAAAAGGGCACTCGGTGGTTTGTCGATCGTGTTGGCGAGCCTGACATACTTCGTTGAGTGACTCCAAGGCTGAATTTTGGGAACGTATAAATGAAATTTTCAAAAGAATAAAAGAGTTCCCACATTGTCCAGTTCTGGGGATTTTGATCCTAAACATTCTAAATATTGTTCTTACCACAATTGTCAATTATAACAGTCACAACCATCAAGTTCATAAAAGCACATTAATCAAGTACGCTAAACACAAGATACTAATATTTATCATGCACAATATCATTGGAACTCGTGAGAACCACCCATTATTCATGAACTCACCGGTAATGACCTCAACATCAGTATCACTCATCGGTAATGACCTCGATATCCGTACCACTCACTAGAAATAACCTCAGCATCAATAGAATTTGTCAGAAATGACCTCGACATCATATCACTTGCTAGAAATCACCTCATCATCAATAACACTTTGGGAAAATGACCTCGACCTCAATAACTATCACATGTCTCATCATGGTGCACAAAAATAAATGCTAATAAGCAATCTCACACAAGGAAGAGATAATAACTCAAACAATTCAAGTCCATAATAATGCCATCAAATCTTTCCATCAATCAACACATTAGGGCTTACAACAAGGAAAATTCACAAGTATCATGATCAACATGTTGCCTTTTATTTAACCCCTCCATTATTCATTAAGATTACACAAGTGGAACAATAAACCCTTTACCTCATTCTTATTACTCCCCAACACATGTAATGAAAGAAATACATGAATCAACTAGTTTAACAAAGTTTTGGAAGTCACTTGCCTCAATTAAATCAAATAGTCAATCCAAGACTTGAGTCTTCCCCTTTTAAATAATATCCAATGCCCCACAATTTATTTCAATCTAGTAACCACAATAAGATTCCATAAATAACAACTCTCAATTCTTACATTTTGAAAAATGGGTCAATCAACTCAAAAACACAATTCCAAAAATGTGGTTTGAATCCAAAAATCTTTACTTGAAAATATTACCCAAGGCATTTGGAACTCATTGGTGAAAACCATTTTGAAAAAAGGAATTAAAATCAGTTTCCAATCACCATTTTAGTTAAGAACTCAAGTTTTTGGAAAATGTTGCCATTTACCAATCAAAATCCCATGTTTTGATGTTTAAATCCATAAATAACCAAAGGGAAATGAAGTTTTAGGGTCACAAAATCTTAGCTAAATGATTTAGCACAAGATATATTTTCAAAATCGACTCAAGGGTTTTAAAAAGCTCAAAATCGGGAAAATGACTAAAACCCTAAAAATGGCGGGCATAAACCCCCTCAAATGTTGCCTAAGTGAACCACGCAAAAATGGAGGTCTTGCTTTTGTGAACCAGACTTCACCTAAGCAACCATCGCTAAAGCGAGCTCTGGTTCGCTTTAGTGAAAACTGCAAGAGCCTGACCTTCACTTTAGCAATCACACCTTTGCTAAAGCGAAGGTCGCTTAAGAGGAAGGCCTATCGCACAAGCGAAGGGTAAAGAATTTTTGCACCAGAAAATCAACCAATACTGAAAACATTAAAAAGACACTCAGGATTTGTTCGAAACCCCCGTACATACAAACCATATATGCATATTGACTATATTTGATGTTCCAGAAATAATTGGACCAATGAAATATGAATATGATATCTTCTTGACCTAAATTCGTGAAGTCACAAGAAATGATTATTTTTTTAAATAAAAGGAAGTCACAAGAAATGAACATAACACCTAAAAAGAACAATTCAAGCTCGGGACCTCTAACAATTCAGCCAAGACCTCACTTAGTCCTATAATCATCCCCTGAATCTACTAGAACTTTTGAAATTCCGATATAACCATTTGAAGCCCGAATGTTGACCAAAGTCAACCCAAAGGCTTAAATTTCACAAATTTCCAATATGACCTCAAATCCTCAAAAAGACTTTGAATCTAAACTTGAAAAATCTTTCTGACCAATTTCCACATTCTGGAACTGATGAAATTGACGAAATTCCATTCCGACACTCGAAATTCCAAAAGGCTTCGAAAACCATTTTCAAGCAACTTAAGCCTTTCAAAATAAAAAAACACACAAATTCTCAACCTTTTAGTCAATGTATGACATCAACTTTCAAAGTCAATCAAATTAACTCGGGGTCAATATCGAAAGGGGTAAAATGATAATTTAAATAAAATTTCCAAAATAACCAATCAGGTCATTACAAACTATCGTATTTTGTTATTTACTATTAGCTACTTATATCAAAGATAATTGGGAAATATGGGAGAATTTGGGGTTTCTTTTTTAGAATAACTTTGTAACATGTAACAATCAACAATATCGCATAGTAGAGAATTTATATAGAGAATTAACAAGAACTATGTTCACCAAGGTTGTTTAAACATTTTGGGATTAGTACAAAATTTCATCTTTCATTGCTCTTATACTAGTTTATTAAACTTATGCTACATTTAATTGTTTCTCAACAAAATTAAATGCCTATGACTTTTATTGTTTTTAACTAAAAGTGTTTCACTCATTTCAAAAGATATTTACTCAAAGTTGGTTAATCTTGCTACAACATTAAC
>JAJOOS010014923.1:0-30516 GCA_029582725.1 Solanum chiquidenum | reverse complement strand
AAGTTGTGTACGGGATTAGTCCCGAATTTTTGTACTCTAAAGTATTAGATGGTTTTGAGACATCATGTATAAAGTTTAGAAAGTCTTCCGCTTGTTTTTTTTTTAAATGCTTTCTTGGTAAAGAAAGTTTTAAATTCCTTATGGTTTTATGTGATGAATGAATGCTAAGAGGCTTGTATTAGACCTCTTCGAGGTCGAGTACGCCGGTTACGACTAGGGGGTGCTCCCGGGTCGTCACAAAAACGGTCTTTTCAAAGCTTGTAATGGGGCTGAGTGCATAGGTATGGTCATTTAGGCTCAGTGACTTATTCATCCTCATGAGATGTGGTGTTCTCAAAATGTCTTTTTTCCTTCCCTTATCACTTTTTCTTCTAGGGCTTCTAAGTCATCCTTTCATTCACTTTCCATGTATTGCTTGGAAACCCAACTTTTGCACCTTTATTCAAAATTAATAAATAAATATATATATATATTATAAGGGTTTACATTTTTTTTTGCAATACCATGGGTTAGAGAAACTTTTTCTTGCACTTTTTTTGGCCTAAGTTGGCTATTCACTAAACCATAAATCAAGAAGTTATCGGTAGTGGGTCAAGTAGGGTCTAAGGTTCATCAAGTTTCTTCCAAAGAAAGGTAAGGCTCAAGGGGTGTTCAAAAGAATTTTACACGCTGATGGGTAGGCCACAAAAGAGGTATATGTGAAATTTGGCTCACACTCTTTAAAGTTTCCTAAGATCATCTCAAGAGCACACCTTTCTAAATCAATCAGACTAACGGGGCAAATTCTAGGTTTATTCATGCATAGTTCAAGGTAAGTTAATCACACAAGGCATCGACACTTAAGTTAAACAAGACTACACAGTTTCGCAAGTGTGCAACGGTCATCACAAGAGAATCAACTCGATAAATGTCTAACCACAACAAGATGCAAACAGTTCACATATTGTCTATGCAACTTCATTTGGTCTCGTCGTAGGTGCACATTCATGTTCGTTCGATTGAGGGCACTATTCAAGTAATCAATATTGATAGGAACTGCATTTTAAATTTTGCAAAAGAACAAACACTTTCAACACAGGCAGTGGCAAAAAATTTTGAAAAATACTTTTTTTTGGAAGGGTCAAATTTAAAATTAAAAAGAGGAGCCACGAGCTCAAACATCCACGAAAAGCAGTGTAAAAACAATTCTAAGTAAAACAAGCCAAATATATACAAAATAACATGAATATCATCACAAAAGGTGTGGGCCTCAACCCACCACAATTAAAAGACATTTGTTCTCAAATACAAATAAAAGTAATTCAATAACATAAGACAGAGAGGGAGGTAGAGAAATGTCTTGTCTGTGCAGTCTCTCCATTTGTCGGGGTGGCACACTCGGGTATCATCTCTGTCCATCATCATCATATCAGCTCTGCATTTTTATTTCAAAGTCAACTGAGAGGGTATTGGGGTGTTGTTGATTCTCCTCTTGCGATGGCTACTCCATAATTGACTATCTCATTAGGGAAATGAGGATAGATAAAAGTGCACAAGTTTATAGATAAAACCCATTGTCGAACTCTATATGATTCATGCCCATCTGGTGTTCTCAATCGTGATCGCCGAATTGTTTGGCGGGTTGCCAAGTGGCTTATTTTGCTGAATTCACAGAGCTCTCCAGAGATCTTAGGGGTTCAACAACGGCCTTAATCGACATCACCAAAAGAATTGGTGATCCTCCAATAGTTACATCTGCTTCACCGAATTAATCAAAAAATTTAGTTCATGTGGGAATCCCAACGGCGGTCGTCATCGAGATCACCAATATTGTTGGCAATTCGCCAATCATTTTTATTGAGAGCCGAGTTTTACAGGACCCAATCTGAAGACATCTAAAGTCAGTTGGCGGACAAAATCTAGGGCTCTAAGTGTCTCGGTGATTCACCAACTGGACATGTAGGTCATCCCCATGCACTTTTCAGAGCACCTTCCACACTGAAATCTGTAAAACCAACAAACCCTTATTCTACCGATACGTAAATAAAAGATAACAAAAAGTTTTGGGTTGCCTCCCAAATAGTCCCTTATTTAATGTCGTGGCACGACGCAAGTCAACATTTACTCTTCATCCTCGGAGTCACCCGTAGTGTATTTAGGTGAGTCCTCGACGAATGGTGGGTATTGACCTATCATCAAATGACTTATCTGAGCATCTTGCAGCTGAATCGTCAGGGAGTTTGTGGTGGCCCTTTCATTTAGCATTTCAATGTTGTCTTTCATGCCATTCAACTACTTGTCATGTTCTTCGAGTTTTTGTTAAATGATTGAAAGGGCATTATCTTTTTGCACACCCCCATGCTTCTTTCCATGTTTGCACTCGCGAAGGTAGAAATCCTTCTCCCTCTCCCTGGCTTGTTCTTCCATTCCAATCACCCATTTAGATAAAACATCTACTTGAGCCACAAGTTTGTCCCATTCGTATTTCTTTTGAGTTTCTTTGCTGGCTTCTACCCTATTGTCAAGTAGTGTTACAACAACTTTGTAGGGTTGGTTGAGCATTCCGCCCTCGAAAAGGTCCTCAGTTATGCTTTTGTTTTTGGGTTCGAAACCCCGATAGAAGAAATTCAGCAACGTCTTATCAGGCATACCATGAGATGGGCATGTTTGCAATATTGCCTTCAACCGTAGCCACACTTCTGGAATTGTCTCCTCCCCTGCTTGTTTGAATGTCAGTAGATTATCCCCGAGGTTCAGTAGTTTCAGGAGAGGATGATTGGTGTGCTACCCATAGTGATTCTCCATTCTTGTTTCCTTGCTTTAATCTTCAGACAAGCAAAACAAAACTACAACTAAGATTAGTTAAACTAAAACTACAAAAAAAAAAAAAACTTTGATTAACTACATTTTCACGTGATTCCACTCCCCGGTAGCGGCGCCATTTTGATGTTTAGAATTTCTATTCACGTAATCAATGACACAACTTCCAGTACGAGTGTCTACGATAGTGTGATAGTATAGTAACCCAACCAAGGGTTGGTGTCGTGTACCAAGGGAGTGGTAGTGAAAATAGTAGTTAATTAGAATTTCATTCTATTTAATTGTAGCTAAAGAGATTTGCGAATAAAAGCATTTTAAATTAAAGAGGGTGGACACAAAAGTGTCAAATAACAATTTGTGGTTTTTGTCTCGAGTATAACAAAAACAACAGAGAAATCAAGTATGGGGAAGAGTTCTTGGGGTGTGATCTCAATACTAGCTGAAATAAATAGTTGGGTACATGTTTTGAATAGAAATTTTGCAAGATAATAGTGACTAGGCTAAGCTTCAAATGGAAATAAGTTCCCTCTCGGGCAACTTACCCCATTTAAAATGTGTTCCTCTCGGACACTCATTTGCTGCATGAAGACCAGCCTACGCCTTACCCCACTCACTCTCTCGAGTTGAGTATTAGGATGTGGGACTAGGGCTCACCCTCTCGGGATGAACCTCATGTCGACCCACTCCTTAGGCCATCAGTCTAGTGGTCTTGGTTTCACGACCTCTCTCTTGGGCAAGCCAAAACACATGGGTGGATTTGTATTTGTAACTACAAACCCATTAAATTAAACCACAACCACTAGGTGAAATCACCATTAAAATACATCTAATCTATCACCAAACAAGACCCAACAATAATATCACCACATATTTGCTAAATCACACCCCAAGAATGGGGTTTTTTTAGCCACACATTAAAGGATAACAAAATACACCTAAAAAGATAATGAAATTAAATGGGTATAAGAAACTAAACCTTAATTTAAGCAAAGGAAGAAGAATAGAGAAGACCCACTTCCACTTTGGGGAAGATGAACTACTTTCTTCGAGTCTCCCACAAAACCCTCTCCAAACTCGAGAGAAAAATACTAAAACTGATGTTCTCAAAGTAAAAATTAACAATAATGTTCTCTTCCTTTCACTAGTCAAGTGTTTAGTATTTATGGACTTCAGAAAATAGTACTATTGGATCGCTCGGCTTGGTTAGTTTCGAACGCCGAATAACTTGGCGATATTAGTTAGAATCGCCGATCAATTTGGTGATTCGCCCTTTGGTGTAGTTCATCGCCATCTTGCCTAATCCTTCGACATCGTCGTGCTCTGGGTCAATGGGCGACATGGCACTTCTTTGCGGAACTCCTCGGCGATACGCCCACTGCTCTCTTTTTCCACCGACTTGATCCTTTCTTTCAGTGCTCAGCACACTGGAACAAAAGCCGAAGTGATACCCTTCGCCGATTCGCCAAGTGAACTTGGCGATCCTCAGGCCTTCATTTTCTCGTTCTTTTCAGCCTTTTTGTTCCTTTTTGCGAAGTAGTGTCCATACATTTCTTCAAACTTCAAATACCTAAAACTTAAAGGTTTTCATCAAATATTGAGATAATATAAGAGTTTGAGGACACAATTTCTATTAAAATATAGCCCTAAATGAGTACAATTTGTGGACTCATAAACACCCCCAACTTAAACTTTTGCTTGTCCTCAAGCAAAGTCAAGTTCAGTTGTTCAAAAAGTGTGTCTCAAACAGTGCTGCACAAGACTCAATCATGAATGTACAGAACAAGATTTCAAACTACGTATGCGAAGATACAATTTTGTACTCAAAGATTCAAGTTGTGACACACCATTACCAAAGATTCTCATGCTCGCAATACTTGCTGCTAATGCAAGTTCAAGCTCCAAAAAAGTATCTAAATGCCCTCACACTAAGAATGATTCCATATTCACACACAGAAGTTAATCAATTTAAGATCAGGAATCAGATGTAACGCTCACAATCAAAAAGAGGAATAGAATGCATGATTTCACCCAGAGGTTTGCCCTTATTTTCCAATCGACTTTCAATTCGGTTACTCAAGATAAAAAAGGTATTTTCAAGGTTTGTAATGGGGCTGAGTGCATAGGTATTGTCATTTAGGATCAGTGAGTTCTTCATCCTCATGAGATGTGGTGTTCTCAAAACGTCCTTTTTCCTTCCCTTATCACTTTTTCTTCTAGTGCATCTAAGTCATCCTTTCATTATGTTTCCATGTAGTGCTTGAAAACCAAACTTTTGCACCTTTATTCAAAATTTATAAATATATATATATATATATATATATTTAGAAGGGTTTCCATTTTGTTTTGCAATACCATGGGTTAGAGAGACTTTTTCTTGCACTTCTTGACTTCTCCTTTTCCTTTTGACCACACCCACAACTTAGGCTTTTGGTCTAAGTTGGTTATTCACTAAACCATAAATCAAGAGGATTATAGGTAGTGGGTCAAGTAGGGTCTAAGGTTCATCAAGTTTCTTCCAAAGAAAGGTAAGGCTCAAGGGGTGTTCAATAGAATTTTACACGCTAATGGGTAGGCCACAAAAGAGGTATATGTGAAATTTGGCTCACACTCTTTAAAGTTTCCTAAGATCATCTCAAGAGCACACCTTTCTAAATTAATCAGACTAACGGGGCAAATTCTAGGTTTATTCATGCATAGTTCAAGGTAAGTTAATCACACAAGGCATCGGCACTTAAGTCAAACAAGACTACACAGTTTCGCTAGTGTGCAACGGTCATCACAAGAGAATCAACTCGATAAATATCTAACCACAACAAGATGCAAACAGTTCACATATTGTCTATGCAACTTCATTTGGTCTCGTCGTAGACGCACATTCATGTTTGTTTGATTGAGAGCACTATTCACGTCATCAATATTAATCGAAACCGTGAATTAAATTTTGCAGAAGAACAGAAACTTTCAACACATGTGGTGACAAAAAAATTTGAAAAACAATTTTTTTTTGGAAGGGTCAAAATTAAGATAAAAAAAAGGAACCATGAGCTCAAACATCCACGAAAAGCAGTGTCAAAACAATTCTAAATAGAACAACCCAAATATATACATAACAACACGAATATCAACACAAAAAGGTGTGGGCCTCACCCCACCACAATTAAAAGACATTTGTTCTCAAATGCAAATGAAATTAATTCAATAACATAAGACAAAGAGAGTGGTAGAGAAATGTCATGTATGTGCAGTCTCTCCATCTGTCGGGGTGGCACACTTGGGTATCGTCTTTGTCCATCATCATTATATCAGCTCTGCATTTTGACTTCCAAAGGCAACTGAGAGGGTATTGGGGTGTTGTCTGTTCTCCTCTTGCGATGGCTACTCCAGAATTGACTATCTCATTAGGGAAATGCGGATAGATAAAAGTGCACATGTTTATAGATAAAACCCATTGCGAACGCTATCTGATTCATGCGCCTCTAGTGTTCTCAGTCGTGTTCGCCGAATTGTTTGGCGGGTCGCCAAGTGGCTTATTTTGCTGAATTCACAGAGCTCTCCAGAGATTTTAGGGGTTCACCTCGGCCTTAATCGAGATCACCAAAAGAATCGGTTATCCTCCAATGGTTACATCTGCTTCACCAAATTAATCAGAATTTCCAGTTCATGTTGGCATCCCAACGGCGGTCGTCACCGAGATCACCAACATTGTTGGCGATTTTCCAATCATTACTACTGACCGCCGAGTTTTAAAGGACCCAATCTGAAGACATCTAAAGTCAGTTGGCAGACAAAATATGGGGCATTGAGTGTCTCGGCGATTCGCCAACTGGACGTGTTGGTCATCCCCCTGCACTTTTCAGAGCACCTTCCACACGAAATCTATAAAACCAACATACCCTTATTGTACCGTTACGCAAATAAAAGATAACAAAAAGTTTTGGGTTGCCTCACAAACAACGCCTTATTTAACGTCCTGCCACGATGCAAGTCAAAATTTGCTCTTCATCCTCGGAGTCACCCATGGTGTAGTTAGGTGAGTCCTCAGCGAATGGTGAGTATTGATCTGTCATCAAATGGTTTATCTGAGAATCTTGTTGTTGAATCGTCATGGAGTTTGTGGTGGTCATTTCATTTAGCATTTCAATGTTGTCTTTCATGTCTTTCAACTTCTTGTCCTGTTCTTCGAGTTTTTGTTGAATGATTGAAAGGGAATTATCTTTTTGCACACCCCCATGCTTCTTTCCATGGTTGCACTCTCGAAGGGAGAAGTCCTTCTCCCTCTCCCTGGCTTGTTCTTCTAATCCAATCACCCATTTAGATAAAACATCTACTTGAGCCACCAGTTTGTCCCATTCATATTTCATTTGAGTTTCTTTGTTGGCTTCTACCATATTGTCATGTAGTGTTACAACAACTTCGTAGGGTTGGTTGAGCATTCCTACCTCAAAAGGTGCTCAGATATGCTTTTGTTTTCGGGTTCGAGACCCGGGTAGAAGCAATTCAGCAGCGTCTTATTAGTCATACCATGAGATGGGCATGTTTGCAATATTACCTTGAACCGCAACCACGATTCTGGAATTGTCTCCTTCCTTGCCTCTTTGAACGTCAGTAGATTATAACTGAGGTTCAGTAGTTTCAAGAGAGAATGATTGGTGTGATATCCATAGTGATTATCCATTCTTCTTTCCTTGCTTTAATCTTCAGACAAGCAAAACAAAACTACAACTAAGATTAGTAAAACTAAAACTACAAAAAAAAAACTGATTAACTACATTTTCACGTCACACAACTCCCCAGCAACGGCGCCATTTTGATGTTTAGAATTTCTATTCACGTAATCAACGACACAACTTCCAGTACGACTGTCTATGATCGTGTGATAGTATAGTAACCCACCCAAGGGTTGGTGTCGTGTCCCAAGGGAGTGGTAGTGAAAATAGTAGTTAATTAGCATTTCATTCTAACTAGTTGTAATTAAAGAGATTTGCGAATAAAAGCATTGTAAATTAAAGAGGGTGGACACAAAAGTGTCAAATAACATTTTGGGGGTTTTGTCACGAGTACAACAAAAACAACAAAAATAACATAGGAATCAAGTATGGGAAAGAGTTCTTGGGGTGTGACCGCAATACTTGCTGAAACAAATAGTTAGGTAGATGCTTTCAATAGAAATTTGCAAGATAATAGTGACTAGGCTAAGATTTAAATGGAAATAAGTTCCCTCTCGGACAATTTACCCCATTTCAAATGTGTTCCTATCAGACACCCATTTGCCGCATTAAGTCTAGCCTACGCCTTACCCCACTCACTCTCACGAGCTGAGTGTTAGGATGTGGGACTAGGGCGCACCCTCTCGCGCTGAACCTCATGTAGACCCACTCCTTAGGTCATCAGTTTAGTGGTCTTGGTTTCGCGACCTCCCTCTCGGGCAAGCCAAAAACACATGGGTGGCTTTGTATTTGCAACTACAAACCCATTAAATTAAACCACAACCACAAGGTGAAATCTCCATTAAAATACATCTAATCTATAAGCAAACAAGACCCAATAATAATATCAACACATATTTGCTAAATCAGACCCCAAGAATAGGGGTTTTTTAACCACACATTAAAGGATAAAAAAATACACCTAAAATAATAATGAAATCAAATGGGTATAGGAAACTAAACCTTAATTTAAGCAAAGGAAGAAGAATAGAGAAGACCCACTTCCACATTGGGGAAGATGAACTCCTTTCTTCGAGTCTCCCACAAAACCCTCTCCAAACTCAAAAGAAAAATACTAAAATTGATGTTGTTCTCAAAGTGAAAATTATCAATAATGTTCTCTCTATTTTAATACTCAAGTGTTTAGTATTTATAGACTTCAGAAAATAGTAATGGCGGATCGCTCGACTAGGTTAGTTTTGAACGCTGAATAACTCGATGATATTAGTCGGAATCACCGATCAATTCAGCGATTTGCCCTTTGGTGTAGTTCATCCCCATCTTGCCTCATCCTTCAAAATCATCGTGCTCTGGGTCAATGGACAACATGGCACTGCTTCATGGAACTCCTCAGTGATACGCCGACTGCTCTCTTTTTCCGCCGACTTGATCCTTTCCTTCAGGGTTCGGCATACTGGTACAAAAGGCGAAGTGGCACCCTTCGGCGATTCGCCAAGTGAAGTGGGTGATCCTTAGGCCTTCATTTTCTCGTTCTTTTTAGACCTTTCATTCCTTTTTGCGAAGTAGTGTCCATACATTTCTTCAAACTTCAAATACCTGAAACTTAAAGGTTTTCATCAGATAGTAAGATAATATAAGCATTTGAGGACACAATTTCTGTTAAAATAAAGACCTAAATGTGTCCAATTTGTGGACTCATCAATCACATAGCCTATCATTCATAAGTATGGCGCGATTCACACTCATGAACAAGACTCTAATAAACATGGTTCATGAGACATCAATCCAAATATTATCCAAGACCTTATGCTCTGATACAAAGTTTGTCACGACTTGAGAGCACCCTCTAGTCATAACACGGCGCACTTGACCCCGAAGGGGTCTTATATAAGCCCTTAGCATAATCTAGACGTCGTTTCATTAACCATCTAAGTACAACATTGAAGTCTCAAATAGGGACTTTAGCCCTTTACAATAAAAGAGTTTCATAATAGAATGTACATAGAAGTCTAATAGTCTCTTACAATAGAAAGAAACATAAGTGGCATCATGTTGTCCTTGTAACTTGCAGACATACCAAAGTCTTGGAGCATGGAATCCAAGCCTTTCCTTCTTCACAATGAGAACCTGCTAACCAGAACCTACACTTAGTAGAAAAAGGAAGAAATATGGGTTATCACAATAAATTGTACTAAATATGGAAGCCATGCAATTAAAACCATTTGAAACATGCACAAAAGGGACCTTTGTTGAAAACATGCTATTCCAAGTTTGAAAGCCACAATTCACATTCAAGCAAGGAATAAACATTCAATACCATAAGATAAAGAGACATTCATGACCATAAGTAACATCATGCTTAACCATAGTTCATATCTTACATGTTTGAGTTCAATTAACAACATAACATAAAGACACCACCCATGACCCTCTTTCAAGTTCACTTGTGCAATGTACATATGAAATCTCATAACCCCACATATACCAAGTAAAGCCATCAAGAAGACCTAAGGTGCAGTCACATACTTAATCATCCTAATGGGTTAGGCCAACCTCAACATCGGTCATAAGTTTCCATACATAAAGGACTCATACAAGAACTCCTCAAAGAACCCACTTGTGCAATGTCTAGGTAAAGTCCCATACCCTTACTTATACTAAGTAGTACCCTTCAAGAAATTGTTGCTAGAGTTCATATTCATATTATTATTCATAAGTCATATTCATTAAACATAGGGAAATGAGCAATCACCAACATAGACCATGTGAGCTTCAAGGAATATGGTGTTCTACTCCCACACCAAAAAAAGAGTGTCCTACTTGCCTAAGGTAGGATGTACATAATAGCTTCTATGCAGATCCACTAGCTAAAGACCTATGTGGGCACATAGTTATGGAACAAGGAGATTGCTACTAGAAACCCGGACTAGCTAGTAGAAGGTTTCTATGTCATGAGACATTATATATATTGGGAACCCGGACTTGCTAAACGTAGAAGGAACCCATATGGGAAGCCAGACTTGCTAAACATAAAGCTTTCATCTCATTTACATGTTCACTCGGTGCTAAGCACAATTCCCTTTAAAGTAACTTTAAGTCTTTACTTAAGTTCATTGTTCATAGGGGAGTGCATTTAGGCATTCATACCAAATTACATCATATTAGCTCAAGGACTCCTTAGGTGAGAGAGCCTTTCATCCTAAGAGTCAAGAACATGTGAGAATGTTCCCTCATATCATAGTCATACAGTGTTTATGAGAATTATCTTTTATTCAACATATTAACACTATCATAATCATAACATCACCTACATATTCCTTGCATAGCATAACATACATGTTCACATCATAGAATAGCATACATGTTCATAGTTAGGATTGTAGGGAAGAGGAAATCATGATTCAAATCCACAATACATAAATCAAGTAAGCACCTCCACCATAAATGGATCAACAATTCAATATAAGAATACTCATCATGTTGAAAGCCCTTTAATCATAGCCTTCAAGGCTTTTTTCAAGATTCAACCCTAATTTCTTGACATTCATACATCATATAGGATTTCATCATAATACAATAATTAATTACATGTAAACATACTATATTCTCATCCTTCATTCATCAATCAAAGCATACTAGGGTTTAGATTTGAGAAAGAAGGTGAAATCATAGGTCTTGTGGGGAATTGTTCAAAAATGATAAACATTAATTTAATTAATCCACAAACCTTCATATATAACCATAAACAACCATTATAGATCAGTGGAAACGATTTTAGAAAGAGATCCACGAATTTGATTGAAAACCTAGAAGTTGGGGGAACTTTGAAATCCAATTATGGAGAGGGCCTCTTGGGGAAAAGATCTCAAGAGTGAAGAGCATCCATACCTTAGTTAATTCCTTGAGAATTGATGGAGGAAAATAGATTTCTTGGAGCCCTAGATGAAGCTTGGTCTTCTTCTTCAATGGTGTCCTTGGAGAGAGAGTTTTGGGGGAGGGAAGTTTGTGTTTTGATTTTGAGTTTTGAGTTTAGTTGAATGACTTAGGATCTTAGGGTTAGGGTCTTATAGTTAGTTTTATAAAGGTAATTAGTTATCTAACCACCCCTCCTAACCTCCTATTAAACAACTAACCAAATCTATGACCCCTAACTAAAACAAATAACTCGAAAACCTGGTAGCACTTATGAGCCTCCACCTATGGACCGTAGGTGAAGTTATGGGCCATTCTGTGCAGGACGTCGTTTGGTTCAGAGGCTCCATTTTTGGGAGCCAAGCCTCACAAGGATAAGTCCCCACTCACGACCGTGACTTACGGTCCGTAGAGCTGTCTACTGGTCGTAAGTTTGGGTATCGTAGGTATTGCTGTTTGACAGCTTTTGGTGTCCAATGTTGATTCCTCCTCAAGGACCCCTAGAGTGTTCCTTGGGGCGTCGTACCCGGATGTTTGGATCCTAAACATGTAGTTCTACTTAGCTACATTAGTTTTACAAGATTTAATCCTCGCACGCCACTGCAAAACCTCACTACAAGCCCTAAGACCACGCTAGTCCAAGTTACTATTTTCCAAACGTCATGGTCATTTTCTTGACATTTATGCACCCACACTTTCTTACTATGTTAGTTACACTAGATTAGGACTCAAAACATCATTTTTACACTTTTTAGGTTACTAGACATCATATAACGCTCTAGCTTAGCACATTAGACTTCCGGGGTGCTACACATGATGAAGCTTATGAATTGTTGAAAAGAAAGTATGTTTATTACTTAAGAAATCTTGTATATGAGATTGTCTATATGTTCGATTAAGCTTGGCCACATGACATGAATGACATCTAGATTTACCCTCATTGCTTTCCGGGCTATTTTC
Source organism: Solanum chiquidenum (assembly GCA_029582725.1). Taxonomy (NCBI): domain Eukaryota; kingdom Viridiplantae; phylum Streptophyta; class Magnoliopsida; order Solanales; family Solanaceae; genus Solanum; species Solanum chiquidenum. The sequence goes on along the minus strand of JAJOOS010014923.1, from coordinate 18,178 downwards.
CTAAATTAGGTCTTGATTAGTATGGTATCCGGATATGCCATCAATGATTAGAGACCGCGATTTCAAAACTATTTCCATTAGTATTTGGGGTATCTCTATCATGAAGTTAATTACTATGAGCCTTAAAAGCTATTATGAAAAGATCATGGACGGCGAAATATTTTCTCATGCATGGTCTAAGGAGTTATCCTATGATAAGGCATGTGGCGACTACCCATGTCTCTTAACGATAAGATAAGTCAAGAATTAATAACTATTTCATGGGATTTATGCTTAGCAGCGAGAGGATATTGAGATGAAAGCTCTTCCATGTTAAGGTCGGGTTTCTAGTAGCAATATTCTTATGCTTTACCTACATGCCCCCATAGGATGATTGTAAATATAGACATTAGCTAGTGTATCCACTTTAGCTCAACCATGCTCCTACCTTGCCAAGTAGGACAACCCTTTTTTGTGTGGGAGAAACCGGGTGATCATGTTATAGCTCACAGGGTCTTTATGTCGATTAAGGATACTTCTCACAATAATGAACCAAGGTTACCTTTAAAGTATCTCACATATGCTCAAAGACAATTTGAATTTCATTGATCATGATTTTGGTTTATGTTTTCTAACCCTCTTATCTTAAGTTTTGACTTTGACTTTGCATATCACAAAAATGTTCTTTTAAGTTTGATTTCATACTTTTATGCATGGATATCATACTTAGTGCATTTTTATTCTTGTGCATACTCTTGCCTATATTTCTTATCCTAAAATGTAGTGTCCGACGATTCCAATTTGCACCTCTGTGGCTAGTATCTCTTAGTAGTTGAAGATTCAAGATTGGTGAGGCCTCATTTTTGAAGGACCAAGACTTTATTTTATTATTTATTTTCATTTTAGTTCATGGAACATGATTTACTAGTTACGTCCCGCTTTCTTCTTATGTACTAGATAACTTTGAGACGCTGTTTAGATTTCCAGTTTTCTCTATAAAACTTTTATAAGTTGAAACTATATTTTAAATCTTTTAAATTCTATTATATTGTATGATATATGGTAAATGGATTGTATGGGTCCTCTCGGGGTATTGTACGCCATGTTACGCCTAAGGTCAACCTTGGGTCATGACAAAACTTCACACCCATTGTGCAAGATGCTTGAATAGGAGACAAAATTTTAGTTTGATGATGCTTCTTTTAGAGAATTTCATCAGCAGAATGAGAAGTTGACTTGTGCACCAATCATTATTTCACTGAATGGGGACAACCGTTAGAAGTTACGTGTTGTGCGAGTGGGGTGGCACTTGGCATAGTATTGGGGCAGAGGTGAGAGAAGAATATTCATCCCATATACTATACGAGCAATGCTTTGAATGTTGGTCAGAAGAACTAGGGTCACATAATAGGAAATAATTGTTATAATCTTCACGTTTGAGAAGTTTCGATCCCATTTGCTTTGCACTAAAGTCATTGTGCATATTGGTCATTGGGCATTGAGGTATCTTATGCCAATGAAGGATGCAAAACCGAGACTGATTTGATGGGTATTGTTGTTGCAAAATTTCAATTATGAAGTGAAAGATAGAAAGGGAACATAAAACCAAGTGGTTGACTACTCATCCAGATTAGAAGAAGAGTCAATGATGAAGTTAACTAATGGAGTTGAGATAAATGATATGTTCCTCGATGAATAGGTATTGTATTATTTTTTTTTATCTTATCCTTTGGTTCACAGATTTCACCAATTATTTGGCAAGCAATGCGGTGCCTTAGCATTTGTCGTTCCACCAAATAAGAAAATTCATCTCTAATGGGAAGATGTTTTTCTGGGAAGAGACTTACTTGTTTCATGCATGTGCTGATGGAATTATTTGTCGTTGTCTGCCCAATGTAGAGATGATGAGTATAATGGAATATAGTCATTCATCTCTTGTTGGCGGTCATCATAGTGGTATTCAGACTGCTCATACAATCTTGCAATGTGGGTATTATTGGTCTACTATTCACGAAGATTCTCATGATTTCACTAAGTCTTATGATCGCTGCCAAAGAGAAGGAGATATTTCAAGAAAGCAAGAATTCCCAATGACACATTTACTAGTGATTGAGTTGTTTGATGTTTGGGGTCTTGACTTTATTGGTCCGTTTATGAACTAAAATGGAATGAAATACGTACTTGTAGCAGTTGATACTGTGTCTAAATGGGTGGAAGTTGTCGCACTTTAACTCAATGAAGTGAAGAGTGTCACCACATTCCTGAAAAAAAAGTATTTTCTCTAGATTCAGTACACCAAGGGCGATTATTAGGGATGGAAGTTTCCCACTTTTGTTAAGGTTTTTAAAAGCATTGCTTGAGAAGGATGGTGTTCTTCACAGTGTAGAAACTCAGTATCATCCACAGTCTAGTGGGCAAGTCGAAGTGTCAAATAGAGAGATTAAGCAGATTTGTAATGACCCGGAAATTAGTAGGTTGAACTAGAGCCTAAACGTAAGGTTAAAATCTACAAAATGACTCCCCCTAGATTAGTAGACCATTTAAGCATGTTATGAGGGTCTTAGGAGTCAAGTGCCAAGCGAAAGGGCCAAGCCAAGGCCAAAGTCCAAGGCTGAGCCAAAAGTTAAGCACACTGCCTCAAGCTCCACGGCAACCACCACGGCTCGTGGGAGGCCTCATGGAGTGGACTTGGGCATGGGGACTTGGTGGCATGAGGTAGCCTAGTGTAACGACTCGCAAAATGGCAGGATGAACTAGAGCCTAAGCGTGGGTGTTAACGTCAAGAGTTAAGGAAAAGGGTCAAGGGTTTTAGGTGTAGGTCATGGTTGGGGAACCTAGGCTACCTAAAATTTACCCTAGCTACAGCCTCCCTAGACCACGAGGGTCTTCACGACCCGTGGTGGCTAGGCAGTATGCCTTAGTTTGGTGCCAAGTCAAGGCTCCCGTTCACGACCCACTTCACGACTCGTGGTCATAACCATGGGCCGTGGGAAGGCTCGTGGGGTGTCCTTAGCTTGGTGGGAGTGGTTCTTGATTGAGGAGGCTACTGCCCCATGGACCACGGTCACCACCATGAGCCGTGGTGCCCTATACGGTCCGTCAAAGTGGGCGTGAAGGTCACTTGGGCTCAAGGGAGGCAAGGTAACTTTGCCTAGCTACTGCCTCCATGATCACGAGCATCACCACGACTCGTGGTGCCAACCACGGATCGTGGGAGATTTCGTGGTCTTACCTTGTCCTTGGAGGGCTTGGTAAGGTTGGGAGGCATACTGCCTAAGGGACCACGGGCACCACCACGAGCCATGGTGCACCTCACGACCCGACAAGTTGGGTGTGGTCCGTGACGGTCTGCCATAGTTGAGGGTGTTTGAGTAATTTTGTTTTAATATTTTATTATGTGGGTTTGATTTTAAATAGTTTATATCATTAATATATATAGTTTTGTGTCTTTTAACAAGGCATTTACTCATTATTTCCCCAAATCAAAACAAGAGTTCCTCCTTTCAAAAATTCTCTCTCTAGAAGTTCTCAAGGAAGAAGAAGAAGTGAGAGCTAGGGTTTATGGATTTCAAAGGGGTTTCTTCTCTATTTCTTCAAGGATTATTATCAAAGGTATGGTGATCCTTCATCTAGGGTTAATCTTCACCCTAGAGTCAATTCCAAAGAAGTTTTCAAAGCTTTTCAAATTCATGAAAACCAAGGGTTTTACTCAATCTCATGGGTTTTCTCTCCAAATGATTTTAAAGGTTTACTAAGGTCATATTATGATTATATTGATGTTTAATTGGTGATTTAAGATGATTTTACTCCTTGAACCCATGATTCTTCTCAATTCTAATTTATGACTTATGAAGTGGGTTTATTGATTATGAATGGGTGATGGTGGATTTATGCTTAGATCGATTTAGATTGTTTAATTGTATCATTATGTATGCTTAATTATGATTAATTGTTGGTGAAATGAGGACTTGTTATTATGGCTTTGAAAGGGCAATTTGACCTATTTACACATTATTATAGAAGTATGTTTGACTTGTTGATCCACTTGAAAGGTGGAGGTGTTTCATTATTATGTACCTTTTGATCATGGCCTTGAAGGCATATTATGAGAAATTGAAGTATTTTCATGATTTTGTATGTATGAATGAGAAGTCAATGAAGCGAATGTGATCATGCTTTGTATGTGAATGTGTTATTATTGAAAGGCTAATTCTCAATTTGACACCAATGACTGTTAATGATAAAACATGAAGGATTCTTCAATATATTGTATATCTCGAATTGGTAGGGCATATGCATCTTTTTCTTGTATAAATAAATGTATTATTGATTGTGGAATCCTTGGAGCGGTAGGCTAGTGGCATCCTTCCACACATGTTAATAATGAACCTTGGGAATGGTAGGCATAGGGAACCCTTCCACTAATGAAGGTTAATGATGAGCCTTGAACCGGTAGGCCTATGGCACCCTTTCAAGAGGAGTTAATGAGCTTTCCTAAATGTACCTTGAATCGGTAGGCTTAAGGCACCCTTTCATGTGTTAATGAATGAATTGGAGTCGGGAGACCAATGGCACCTCTCATATGTGATAATGTCAAGGTAATAAATTATTCTATGGTAATGTAGGCTAAGCACTGAGTGGATTTGGTTAGATGGAAACTCCCCCAAAGTTAGGCATGAGTTTCAATGATCGTCCACCTTATCACATAAACTATACACCCGCATAAGTCTAGCAAGTGGATCCACCTAAGCTATATGAACCAGTCTTCCTTAGGCTATTAGACCACCTGTTTACGGTGTGGGGACTTATGACACCGAATTCTATGAGAAGCTCTCATGGTCTATGTCGGTTAATGCTTACTTCCCATCATGTGAGATTTCATTGTGTTTCCTTGACATGTTCTACAAAGTGTAGGTAGTAGTATGGGATGCTACCTATACATTGCACGAGTAGGCTTTGAGAGGGTCATAGTGAGTTTCTCTAAATCATAATGGCTATGACATGAATGTGTCCTAAATGAAGTTTTTAAAGAATGTGGGCTCTTAAATGTTTAATATGATATGTATGTTATACTTGGGTTATATTATGAGTTATTTTCCCTTGTAATGCCTTATGAAATGATATGTCTCTTTTGTATGGATATTGTGCAAAGGTGAAAATGAAGGAATAGTAAGTTCAGTTTTGGTGGCCTTAATGTGGTGCCTTGGTGTGGATGGTGGTATGGGACGCCATTCATGCATTGCACAAGGTATATCATAAAGGTCATTTAAAAGTGAAGGTCTAAGGTGAAGGTAAAGGTTTCCATGTTGATATTGTCAAGGTGTGATATTATGACTTGTATGATGTTGTTACTTGTCTTGTATGTCTTCTATACTATTGTACATGATGTTTCTAAAAAGTGGCATACTACATAGTTTCTAACCAAAAATGTCCCTTGTAAAGCATGTTTTTGCATGGTCATCATACTTGGTACATTTTTTTGTGCTAATCCATATTTCTATTTTCTACAAAGTGTAGGTTACGGCAAGTGATTGCTTCCATCTAGATTGAAGAGCTTAGATTGAGACTTCTCCAAGGCTAAGAGTGGTACGACCTCATTGACCGAGGACAAGTGTCTTTTTTTGAAGTTTCCTTTTTATTCATGTAATAGACAATTCAAGTGTTTTCGATTGTTATGGGTCGTGTCTCCACTTTAGTTTTCAAGTACATTGTTAAGATGGCCATGTGAGACTTAGTATTCCGCTGCTTTATAAAAGAGTTTTTGATAGTTTAGTTTTTAATAAAGTTTTTAATTCCATACTATTTTCTATATAAAATGTTATGAATGCTAAGAGGCTTGTATTACACCCATTAAGGGTCGAGTACGCCGTGTTACGCCTAGGGGTGCTCTCAGGTTATGACACCTAGCTACTGCCTCACCCTTCATAAGCAGGACCATGGGGCATGGTCCAGTGCAAGAATCGAGAAGGTGGACATGAACTTGCCTTGACTTAATGAAAAATGGGACACGTTGGGGCAGCTACTGGTCAAGGGACCACGAACACCACCACAGACCGTGGTTCCCTTGATGAGGCGTGAGGGTGACTTGTGAAGGTCACTTAGGCGTGATGAGGAAAGGCTTTGAAGCCTTGTCCTTTCCTCAGGATCACGACTCGTGGTCATGACCACAGATAGTGGGAGGTCTCGTGGTCATGAATTGGACTCATGGGGAGGTTGACCACCTAGAGCAGGCTACTTCCTTAGGGACCTTTAGCACCCCGACGAGCCATGGTCCCTTGGACGGACCGTGAAAGTGGTTGTGGTCACTGGACGTGGTTGCCTAAATGTGGGGTGTTTTGGGTATTTTTAGGGGTAGTTTATATATTGTTTTTAATGCAAATTTCACAAGACTTGGTCATTATTCACAAACACCTAAATTGAAATCAAAACTCCCTCCTCTCTCAAAAATTATCTCTCTAGACTCAAGAAGAATAAGCCGCCACTGGAGCTAGATATGCTAGATTTTCAAGGTTCTTCTCCAAAGTTCTTGGTGATTTTTAAACAAGGTATGGATGCTTTTAATCCTTGGGTAGCTATCACCTAAGGATCCCCTTCAAAATTATGTTTTCAAGATTTCAATCCCCCAATATCTAGGGTTTTCAATTCATGTCATGGGTCTTCTTCTAAAACAATTTCACTTGTTTAATTATTGATTGTTATAGTTAATTATGATGATTTTTGGTTGGAATAATGTAGTATTATTGGATTTTGATGAAAATCTCCCTTGGACCCATGATTTCCCCCTCTTCCTAAAGTATGAATTATGTTATGGCTTGATTGATGTTGAGAACTTGGGAATTAAATATGTTTATGTTAATTAAGCTATTGAATCATGAAATCCTCCTATAATATGTATTGATTGTATATGGTTGGTTTTATTGTGGTTTTAAGACCCTTGAAGGGCAAAGGTATGAGGGCTATACTTCTGTATAAGAATTGCGTATGAAATTGGGGTTTTCTTAGATAGTAATGATTCTATATCTATTGTGTAGTTCTAGTGTTGTTGCAAGATCATCCTTCCCTACACCCTTACATTTGAATTATGCATGAAGTATGTATGTATGTTTATGGTATGCTTGTTGTGTTCATTGAAAGGTCATGCTCATGAACACACTATTGGTAAAATGTGAAAGGTTTACTCACATGTTGATGATTCAAAGGGTGAAAGGACATTCTCACCAAATGAATCTTTGAGCTATTATGATATTATGTTGACTTGAATGCCTAGTGCATTCTCATGTGAATATGAATCTAAGTAAATACTTAACATAACTCTTAAATGGAATTATGCATAGCACCGAGAGGATATGAGTATGAGATAGGTTCCTTCATGCTAGTAGTTGGGTTCCCAATATGGCTATCTCTTGAGATGGAAACCTCCACCTTATTAGTCAAGGTTTCTAGAAGCAATCTCCTTATCCCATAACTATGTGCCCACATAGGTCTTAGCTAGTGGATCCACCTAGAAGCTAATATGAAAGTTCTACCTTAAGGAAGTACGAAACCTCTTTTTGGTGTGGGGGTAGATCACCGGATTCCACATAGCTCACATGGTCTATGTCGGTTAACGTTGTTCTTCCCTATATGATATGAATATGAACTATGGTAAGAACATGGATCTTAATTGTGACTTCTTGAGCGGTACTACTTAGTATGAGTGGTGGTATGGGACTTCACTCATGCATTGCACTTGTAGACTTTAACAGGGGTTATGATGAGAATCTTTTATGATTATGATGACTTATTAATTACGTATGAAAGGTATGTATGAATGTTAAGGCTGACTTTGGTTGTTATAAGCTATGAACATGAATGTCTCCTCTCTTATGTATGTTGGTTATGACTATGGAAAAGTATGGTATGCATGTTGTTTGTGGCGTAAATGTGATACTTAGTATTTGGTAGGGTTATGGGATGTTACATTTGCATTGCACTAGCTTGGCTTTGGGGTGAATATATGTTGGTTTGGCTTATGTTCTTCATAAATGTGCATAATGACTTTTAAACATGAAAATGCATGATTTCAACTAAATGTCCATTTTGGGCATGTTTTAAGGATTTTTGTGCATGGCTTCCATACTTAGTACAATTAATTGTGCCAAGCCATATTTTCTACTTTACTATGAGTGTAGGTTCTGGTCGTTGAGACTACTACTACTTCTTCAAGTGAAGCTTGGGTTGACTATTCCCTAGGCTTGGTGAGTCCTCAAGTTCGAGGATAAGATGATGTCATTTCTTAGCTTTTATTGTTTTGTCTACTATTGAGATTATGTTGATGTAAATGGCTTTTGACCCTATTTGTACTCTTTATGTACTAGATGGTGATTAAGAAAAGGTCTAGACGCTTACTTTCATTTGTCAAAAAGGAGTTGACTTTGATTGTAAAAGCTTTTAATTTTCCGCAATTATTCTATGTATTTATGTTATGATGATGCTAAGGGCTTGTACGAAACCCCTACGGGATTAAGAACGCCGTGTAACATCTAGGGATACTCTTGGGTCGTGACAAACTTGGTATCATAGCATAAGGTTTTGGGATGATTTTTAGGTTGATGTCTCATGAACCACGTCTAGTAGAGTCTTGTTCAAATGTGTGAAGTGCGCCACACTTATGAATGAGAGGCTATAAGATGTTTAGGAACTTTCACTTCTTCATTACTCTTTAGTCGTGCCTTAGAGTTTTAACTCTATAAAGTCCTTATTCCTCACCCTTTTCTTGTGTATATAGGAAATGAATACAATAAGGGTGAATGCAAGGAGGATGGAAGAGGAGAATGTGAATGAGGGAGTTCCTCCCCAAGCTCCCTAAAATCCTCAAGCTCCTAATGATGAGGGGGTTATGACCAATGTGGAGATAAGGGCGGCTCTTTAAACATTGACTCATGCTTTAACGATTCAAGTCACTAGAGATGCTAGGGTGCAAGTGAACCCCAATGCAAGTACAACCGCTTCAAGGATAATGGATTTCACAAGAATGCATCCCCCTACATTCTATGGCTGCAAAGTTGATGAGGACCCACAATGGTTCAGTGATGAAGTGTTTAAAGTGCTTGATGATATGGGTGTGTATCCATAAGAGACAGAGTAACTAGCCGCCTATCAATTGAAAGATATGGCTCAAGTATGGTATGAGCAATGGAAGGATGAGAGACCCATAAGGGCGGGCCCGGTAGATTGGGGAGTGTTCAGGTCGGCCTTCCTTGATAGGTTTTTCTCCCTAGAGTTGAGGGAGAGAAAAATGCAAGAATTCTTCAACCTTCGCCAAGGAGGTATGAGTATGAAGGAATATAGCCTCAAGTTCACCCAATTGTCTAAGTATGCCCCAACCTTGTTGGCGGACTCTAGATCTAAAATGAAAAAAATGGTTATGAGGATATCCGACCTAGTGGTAAATGAATGTCGTTCGGCAATGCTCATTCCAAGCATGAACATCTCACGTCTTATGGTTCATGCCAAACAAATTTAGGAACAAACGGTTAAGCAAGTGAATAGAGAAGCAAAAGGGGAAGTGCCTTGTTGGCACGAATGATTATTTTAGTTGTGGGGAAAGTGGTAAGATGAGGAGAGATTGTCCCATGCCTAGGGCTCAAGGAAGAGAGGGCAATCAAGTCCCTCCTAGTGGCTCTAATTTTGATGCTCCCAAGAAGAATCACTTCTATGCTCTCCAATCTAGAAGTGATCAAGAGGGTTCCCCGGACGTCGTTACTGGTATGTTGCAAGTATTTTCCATTGATGTTTATGAATTATTAGATCTCGATGCCACTTTATCTTTTGTTACCCCTTTAGTGTCTATGAAATTTGATGTATCCCCCAAAAAGTTAGAGGAAACTTTTTTGAATTCTACCCCCGATTGGTGACTCGGTTATAGCTAACAGAATTTAAAGGAGTTGTCCTATTACTTTGTCTCATAAAGTCACTTTGGTTGATTTGGTAGAATTAGATATGGTTGACTTTGATGTCATCTTGGGGATGGATTGGTTGCATGCTCGTTTTGCGACCATTGATTCTAGAACACGGGTAGTAAAGTTTCAATTTCCAAATGAGCCCATATTAGAATGGAATGGGGGAAACTCTATCCCTATAGGTCGTTCTGTTTTATGTCTATAAGCTAGGAAAATGATTTCCAAGGGGTGGGTTTATCATATTGTTAAGGTCATGGATGTTTAGACCAAGACTCCTTCTTTAGAGTCGGTCCCCGTAGTGAGAGAATTTTTGGAAGTCTTTCCTGATGACTTGCTCGACATTCCTCCCGAACGGGAAATAGACTTCGACATTGATGTTTTGCCAGATACTCAATCCATATGAATTCCTCCTTATCATATGGCTCCGGACGAGTTGAAAGAATTAAAGGAACAACTCAAAGTTTTGTTTGCAAAGGGTTTTATTCAACCAAACATATCTCCATGGGGTGCCCCGATAATATTTGTGAAAAAGAAAGATGGGTCACTTAGGATGTGTATAGACTACCGCTAATTGAACAAGGTCACTATAAAGAATAAGTACCCTCTCCCTTGAATTGATGATTTATTTGACCAACTCAAGGGGCGAGTTACTTTTCAAAGATTGACCTAAGTCAGGCTACCACCTTAAGGTGAGAGGGGTTGACGTTCCTATGACGACCTTTCGAACAAGATATGTTCACTACGAATTTCTTGTCATGTCTTTTGGTCTAACAAATGCCCTGGCGGCATTCATGGATCTAATGAATAAGGTATTTAGGCAATATCTTGATTCATTTATAATCGTCCTTATTGACTATATTTTGATCTATTCAAGGAGTGAGGGTGATCATATGAAGCATTTGAGGATCGTACCGCAAGTCCTTAAAGACCACCAATTATATGCTAAATTTAGTAAGTGTGAGTTTTGGCTAAGGTCGGTTGCTTTTCTTGGTTACATTGTGTCGAGCATGGGTATTGAGGTTGATCCTAAGAAGACGGATGGGGTCAAGAGTTGGCCTGGACCTCTATCTCCTATCTATATTAGAAGCTTTTTGGGTTTGGCCGGTTATTATAGGAGTTTTATTAAGGGTTTCTCCTCAATTGCATCTCCACTGACGGCTTTAACACAAAAGAAAGCCAAGTTTGAGTGGACGGAGGTTTGTGAGAAAAGCTTCCAAGAGTTGAAAAATAGACTTACCTCCGCTCCGGTGTTGACCTTATTGGATGGTACCGAAGGGTTTGTTGTATATTGTGACACTTCTCGAGTAGGTTTGGGGTATGTCCTTATGCAACATGGTAAAGTGATTGTTTATGCTTCAAGGAAACTCAAGGTCCATGAGAAGAACTATCTAACTCATGACCTTGAATTACCGGCGGTGGTGTTTACTTTGAAAATATGTAGACATTACTTATATGGGTTCCATGTAGATGTGTTTACCGACCACACGAGTCTCCAATATGTCTTTAGCCAAAAAGACTTGAATCTCCGACAAATAAGGGGTTAGAGATTTTAAAGGATTATGACATGAGTGTCCTTTACCACCCCGGCAAAGCTAATGTAGTTGCGGATGTCTTGAGTAGATTTTCCATAGGTAGTGTGGCTCATGTAGAAGATGATAAGAAGGAATTGATTCGTGATGTGCATAGGTTGGCCCGGTTAGGTGTCCAACTGGTGGATTTTAGCATGGGTGGGTTTATGGTTCACCATAGTTCGGAATCATCCTTCGTTGTTTATGTAAAGTCTAACCAACACCTTCATCATATTTTGATGGAGTTGAAAGAATCGGTTCTCAACAAGTCTGTTGAGGCTTTCTCCCAAGGGGGAGAGGGGGTGCTTAGGTACCAAGGTAGATTATGTGTTTCGAATGTTGATGGCTTAAGGGAAATTTTTTTAGAAGTGGCTCATGGTTCGCGGTATTCTATTCATATGGGAGCGAGCAAGATGTACCGTGATTTACGGGAAGTCTATTGGTGGGAATGGCATGAAAAAGGATATAGCGAGTTTTGTGGCCAAATGTCTGAATTGTCAACAAGTCAAGGTTGAGCATCAATAATTGGGAGGTTTGTTCCAAGATATTGAAATTCCCACTTGGAAGTGGGAGGATGTAAATGTGGACTTTGTTGTGGGGTTGCCTCGTACTCGAAGACAACATGATTCTATTTGGGTCATTGTTGATAGAATGATAAAAATAAGCCCACTTTATTCCGGTCAAGTCTTTATTTTTGGCGCAAGATTATGCCATGTTGTACCGTAATGAGATAGTGAAGTTTCATGGGATTCCCTCATCTATCATATCGGATCGGGGTACCCAATTTACTTCACACTTTTGGAAGACATTCCAAAAGGAGCATGGTACCAATGTTAAACTTAGTACCACCTTTCACCCTCAAACAGATGGTCAAGCGGAACAGACCATTCAAACCCTAGAGGACATGTTGATGGTGTGTGTGATAGATTTCAAGGGTAGTTGGGATGACCATCTCCATTTGATTTAGTTTGCCTACAACAATAGTTACCACTCAAGCATTGCCATGGCTCTCTTTGAAGAACTATATTGTAGAAAGTGTAGATCGCCGGTGGGTTGGTTTGAGGTAGGTGAATTTTCTCTAATTGGTCCCGAACTAGTTTATGATGCCATTTAAGAAGTTTGACTTATTAGAGAAAGGTTGAAGACGGCCCAAAGTCGGCAAAAGTCCTATGCCGATGTTAGAAAGATTGAGGTAGAATTTGAGATTGATGATTGGGTCTACTTGAAAATCTCAGCTATGAAAGGTGTGATGAGGTTTGCTGAGAAGGGGAAACTTAGTCCCCGATATATGGGCCCGTATCAAATCTTGAAGCGTATTGGGAAGGGTGCCTATGAATTAAACTTGCCAAATTAAGTGGCTTTGGTTCATTCGGTGTTTCATGTGTCCTTGCTTAAGAAGTACATTGGTGATCCGGTGTCTATCCTTCCTTTAGAGGGTTTAGGAGTCGATGATAGCCTTTCTTATAAAGATATTCCGGTAGATATTTTGGACTGGCAAGTTAGGAGATTGAGAAACAAGGAAGTAGCTTTCGTTAAGGTTCTATGGAGGACTCACTTAGTTGAGGGTGTTACATGGGAGGCCGAGGCTGATATGAAGTCCTGCTATCCTCATCTTTTTCCTTCTACTTCTACTCAAGCTTGAGGTAAATAGTTCCTCTTAAGTTTTAAGGGTTATGGGAGTTATGTGTATTGTATGAGTCTTCCATGATTCCCTTATATTGTCCATGTTCTTGATGAAATTCTTGTTTGGTATAATTAAGGTTTCATGAATTATATGCTTTTCATGTTGAATTGCATTTTAGTATGATGGTTGCATTTTTTACTTCATGAGGTGGAATGATGAACATGCTTAGTTATGTTTTGATGAAATGACATGTTGGCACCATATTGTTGTGTTGAGCTTGTTTGAGTTGGAAAAGGTAGTTCCTCACATGTTTATGTGAATTGATGAGTTTCATGCATAATGATTTTGTAGATGTAGTTCCTACTTCTTGTGTTGCATTGAGCTTGTTGATGTTCCTCGTATGACTTGTGCATTTATTTATGACTTGAGTTGTTGTTTCCCTAAAAGTATTTAAAGTGTCATTGGAGGACGAATGTTCCTAAGGGGGAGATATTGTAACAAACCGGAAAGTTAGTAGGTTGAACTATAGCCTAAACGTAAGGTTAAAATCTACAAAATGACTCCCCTTAGATTAGTAGACCATCTAAGCATGTTATGGGGGTCTTAGGAGTCAAGGAATAATGGACAAGTGCCAAGCGAAAGGAGCAAGCCAAGGCTGCCCCAAAAGTTGAGCACACTGCCTCAAGCTCCACGGCCACCACCACGGCTCGTGGTCATCATCACGGCTCGTGGGAGGCATCGTGGTGTGGACTTGGGCATGGGGGCTTGGAGGCATGAGGTAGCCTAGCTACTGCCTCACCCTCCATGAGCAGGACCACGGGGCGTGGTCCACGTCACGACTAATGAAGGTGTTCGTGAAGTTACCCTGGCTTCATGAAAAATTAGACACGTTGGGGGAGCTACTGGTCAAGGGAACCACCACGGGCCGTGGTGTCCTTGACGAGGCGTGAAGGTCACATAGGCGTGAGGAGGCAAGGCTTTGAACCCTTGGCCTTTCTTCAAGACCACGACCTCCACCACGACTCGTGGTCATGACCACGGGTCGTGGTAGGGTCTCGTGGTCATGACCACGGGTCGTGGTAGGGTCTCGTGGTCATGCCATGGCCTCATGAGGAGGTTGATCACAAAGAGGAGGCTAATGCCTCAGAGACGACGAGCACCCCCAGGAGTTGTGCTCCCTTGGACGGACCGTACAAGTGGTCGTGGTCACTGGACAGGGCCGCCTATATGATGGGTGTTTGAGTAATTTCCTTTTTAGTCCAATTTAAGTGGGGTTGTTTTGGGTATTTTTAGGGGTAGTTTATATATTGTTTTTAAGTCAAATTTCACATGACTTGGTCATTATTCACAAACACCCAAATTGAAATCAAAACTCCGTCCTCTCTCAAAAATTCTCTCTCTACACTCAACAACAAGAATAAGTCATTGGAGCTAGGGTTGCTAGTTTTTTAAGGTTCTTCCCCAAACTTCTTGGAGATTTTTAGACAAGGTATGGATGTTTTTCATCCTTGGGTAGCTAATACCCAAGGAGCCCCTTCAAAATTATGTTTTCAAGATTTCAATCCCCCATTATCTAGGGTTTTCCATTCATGTCATGGGTCTTCTTCTAAAACGATTTCACTTGTTTTATTGTGGATTTCTATGGTTAATTATGATGATTTATGGTTGGAATAATGTAGTATTGTTGGATTTTGATGAAAATGTCCCTTGGACCTATGATTTCCCCTTCTTCCTGAAGTATGAATTATGTTATGGATTGATTAATGTTGAGAACTTGGCAGTTGAATATGTTTATGTTAATTAAGCTATTGAATCATGAATTCCTAAGATACTATGTATAATTGTATATAATTGTGTTGATTGTGGCTTCAAGACCCTTGAAGGGCAAATGTAGGAGGGCTATACTTCTTTATAAGAATTGTGTATGAAATTGGGATTTTGTTACATAGTAATAATTCTATATCTATTGTGTAGTTGTGGTGTTGATGCAAGATCCTCCTTCCCTACACCCTTACATTTGAATTATGCATGAAGTATGTATGTATGTTTATGGTAAGCTTGTTGTGTTGATTTAAAGGTCATGCTCATGAACACACTATTGGTAAGACGTGAAAGGTTTACTCACATATTGATGAATCAAAGGGTTAAAGGACATTCTCACCAAATGAATCTTTGAGCTATTATGATATTATGTTGACTTGAATGCCTAGTGCATTCTCTTGTGAATATGAATCTAAGTAAAGACTTAACATAACTCTTAAATGGAATTATGCATAGCACCGAGCGGATATGAGTATGAGATGGGTTCCTTCATGCTAGTAGTTGGGTTCCCAATATGGCTATCTCTTGAGATGGAAACCTCATTATTCCATAACTATGTTCCCACATAGGTCTTAGCTAGTGGATCAACCTAGAAGCTAATATGAAAGTTATACCTTAGGCAAGTAGGACACCTCTTTTCAGTGTGGGGGAAGAACACCGGATTCCATGTAGCTCACATGGTCTATGTCGGTTAACACTATTCTTCCCTATATGATATGAATATGAACTATGGTAAGAACATGGATCTTAATTGTTACTTCGAGAGGTACTACTTAGTATGAGTGGGGGTATGGGACTTCACTCATTGCACAAGTAGACTTTAAGAGGGGTTATGGTGAGGTTCACTTATGATTATGATGACTTATGAATTATGTATGAAAGGTATGTATGAATGTTAAGGTTGACCTCGGTTGTTATAAGTTATGAACATGAATGTCTCCTCTCTTATGTATGTTGGTTATGACTATGGAAAAGTATTGTATGCATGTTGGTGGTGGCCTAAATGTGATACTTATCATTTGGTAGGGTTATGGCTTACCTTTGCATTGCACTAGTGTGGCTTTGGGGTACTTATATGTTTGTTTGGCTTATGTTCTTCATAAATGTGCATAATGGCTTTTAAACATGAAAAGGCATGATTTCAACTAAATGTCTCCTTTGAGCATGTTTTAAGGATTTTTTTGCATGGCTTCCATACTTAGTACAATTAATTGTGCTAACCCATATTTTCACTTTAATATGAGTGTAGGTTATGGTCGTTGAGACTACTACTACTTCTTCAAGTGAAACTTGGGTCGACTATTCCCCAGGCTTGGTGAGTCCTCAAGTTCGAGGAATGATGATGTCATTTTTTAACTTTTATTATTTTGTCTACTTTTGAGACTATATTGATGTAAAGGGTTTTTTACCTTATTTGTACTCTTTATGTACTAGATGGTGATTAAGACAAGGTCTAGACACTTACTTTAGTTTATCAAAAAGGAGTTGACTTTGATTGTAAATGTTTTAAATTTTCGACAATTATTCTATGTCTTTATGTTATGATGAATCTAAGGACATGTACGAGACCTCTTCGGGGTCAATTACGCTGTGTCACATCTAGGTAGTACTCTTGGGTCGTGACAATATCCTTGCAAAGAGTATGAATGCGAACAGAATGGAATGGTAAAGAAAGCGTCATGATGATCTATGGAGTTATGGCACTGCATTCAAGAATCCCATAGGTTTGTCCCATTATCATCTTGTTTTTTTGGAAGTCTTATCACATGCGTATATAGTTAGAGCACAAAGCGATATGGGCACTTAATAAGCTGAATCTAGATTGGGATACCGCGTCAAGTCAAAATATTTAATGAGTTGAATGAGCTCAATGAGTTTCAACTAAAAGAATATGAAAGTTCAGCCATGTACAGGGAGATGAAGAAGAGTTAACATGATAAAAAGATTGAGAAGCATGAATTTGCTCCCCATTATTTGGAACTTCTATTAAATTCAAGGTTGTGATTGTTTCCTAGCAAGCTCAAGTTTAAGCTGATGGGGCCATTCAAAGTGGTACAAGTGTTTTCAAACTGAGCTGAAGGAAACATTATTTTCCACATCACAAGCACAATGCTTCAGCTCCTACAATTAAAAGGTTTATTTGGGGGCCTGGATCATGAGGATCCCCATGAGCATATCAGAAACTTCGTGGATATATATGGGCGGTACTGATTTAAGAACATATCGCACGAATTGCTTTGTCTAAGGTTGTTTTCGTTCCCTTTGATGGGTGAAGCTACTAAACGGTTGGCTGAGTTACTAAGGGACTTCATCACCTCTTGGGATGAGCTGACCACAACATTTCAAGTAAGTTTATTTCCCCCATCGAAAATGATGACTCTAAGGGATGGGATCCAAGGGTTCAAAAGCTTGGAAGGTGAGACAATCCTTGAGATATGGCTGAGATTTAAGAATATGGTGCTTCAGTGTCCAACTCATGGACTACCAAATAATTTGATACGGCAACACTTCTATAGGAGTCTCGATTCGGTGAACAAATTGAAGGGTCAGACAAAGAGATGAAAGAGGATGTTTCAACTCTAAACCAGATGGTGACCTCGCACTTAGTTTCTATTAAGCAACTGGAGACCCATATGGGTGAAATTTATTAACATTTGAATCCAAGACAACAAGGGTGTTGCCTAGTGACACAATAGCAAACCCCAAAAATGAAGTTTTATTTGGTATCCTCATCGTGCCACGACGTTAACTAAGTCACTTCTTGGGAGGCAACCCAAGTTTTTAATGCGTTAATTTTTTATTTTGAATAACGGGTGTTGATTGTGTGTAACACCCCGACTTTTCCAAAACGGCTAAATTAACTCGTACCTTCGTGGAAAGACAAAAAGGGTGAGTAATAAATTAAAAAGGATGTGGTATATCATATTTTAAGTGTTTAAGGGTTTATTCTCAAGTTTTGAAGTTAAGTAAGTGGCAAGATAAAAGTTGGCGAAAGTTATCGTAAGTGCCTTTTTAAAGATTTCTTTGAAATTTGGGTCAAATGTATTGGATGATTTCGCCCAATATATAAAGAGTTAGAAGGCCTATTACCCATTAAATCGAAGTCCTACGAGTCTAGTTAGCAACGCACAAAACCCCGTATCAAACGGACATCCGAGTAAAAAGTTATGAGGGTCTTACTAGGGACTGCCAGGGCAGAATCCGGATAGGATCCGGGTCGGGTAAAGAAATGTGGTATGTCGGCT
>JAJOOS010014921.1:0-11771 GCA_029582725.1 Solanum chiquidenum | reverse complement strand
TTTTTAACTAAAATTAACTGACACGTGTCGATTTAAAATAAGAAGTTGCATTTGAAGAATATATATAAAATAAAGAAATCATAAAAATAGTATTTCGTGTTAAAATGGAACAGAAAAAATGGAGTTCAAAGGTTAAAATGGAACAAGGCTAAGTTGGAGTGCCAAAATGAAAAATGGGGCCAAGTTTGAGGGGCTGTGTATGTGTTTGGCCTAATAAATTTATACCATGCTTATTTATTCCATAAATATATACCCAAAGGCAAAAAATAACATTATATCATGAATACTTATTCCATAAATATTATACCAAAAAGTAACAATAATTCGACTTTTTCATAAAAGTATATTTATACGGTAAAAATACATGGTATATATTTTAGATATAAAAATATTATACCGTGAATATATTATATATAAAGATTATATGTAATTAGAAAAATTTCTTATGAAATATAATAAATTTTTACCATGCATATTTATTCATAAATATATAGCCAGAAATAACAATAATGTTTTCTTGTCAGAAAATATATTTATACTATAAAATACATGGTATACTAGAAGAAATTTATATCATGCACATATCATATGTAAAAAATTATGTGTTATCATTATTAATAATAATTTTATATAAAAATAAGGAATCATATTAAAATAAAATGAAAGAACTCTATGAGATCTTTGAATTTAGTGGCTAATGAAGATTTGTGTAATAATAGCGTGAGGAAAAATGGGCAAGGAAGATTTGTGTAATAAGGATGAGAGAGAAAATTAATTAGTGGCAGTTTTTTATGTTTAACCGAGATAATAATTGTCTAAAAGTTTTTTTTTATTAAACGGCCATATATGAAATAAAATCTCTTATATTTGTAATATATTACAAAGTACTACTCCACTTTATTTATGTGGTTAAGTTTTAAGGAGGGCCTTTTCATATAATTTCCCCTACTTTTTTAGGGGTGTTTGGTTGGGAATAGATAGTGCCGATAAAATGAGCTCATATTTTGGTAACTCGTTCAACCTATTTATATTTTAATGGTTAGCGGAGTGATTTTTTTATAGGGGGTAAACTACATTAATGAGCCATAAAATTTAAAATAATTACAAGTTCATACCCAAACCCAAGGTAATTCCTGAAATATACTCATTCTCTCATAAATAATTACAACCCATACTCCATTCATTAAGGCTGATAATTTTCACTTAACTGATACTAAATCAGTATCATATATTGTATTGGTATCATTAAGACTGATAATTTCGTTTAACTGTTATATATATATATATACTCTTATAATATCATTGACTAATTAGTAATTTTTGAACAAGAAACTTTAATGTCTACTTCAGCAATGAGCTTGTAGCTAAAGGTGTGGGGCCCACTTTAATATTTTATCCATTTTAATTTATTTGTCTTACTTTACTTTTAAATATGTTTTATATTTGAAAATTACCTTAGAATTATCGTAAATCATGATAATTAACAACTTAAAATATTTGGGTTGTATATTTAAAAAGTACTATCAATCACAATAATTAACTAGTAAAAATATGTTAAAATATTTTAAAAAACTGACTGACTCTCGAAATTCTATCAGTATCACATAAATTGAGACAGAGGGTGAAATATTTTTATTTAAAAATTAAGTAAAATGTACTATAAATCACAATAACTAACAACTAAAACTATTTTTAAATCATATAAACATTTTATTTGTTCCATTTAAATTGAAACACAAGGAATACCAATTTGAAAATGATGTTAAAAAAATATTATAAATCACAATTATTAATATCTTTAAATATTTTTAAAAATAATAATATTTGATCGACTCCTCAAATTTCATCCATGTTTCATAAATTAATATAAAAAAATTAACATATATTAAATCCTTGATGACACAGACTCCTATATCTAGTATACAAATAATAAGCACTACAAGAGAACCCATGACGAGTATCATTGCTTGTAATTAAAATGGTAATTTACGCTTTGAGCGATCAGAATTGACTTCATTTAGTTTTAGAATGATTCTTAACTAATATCCAATAAAAGAAATAACTTAAAAGTCATTGCAATATTTTTGAACATAAATGTAGAAATTTGGAATTATCACCTATCTTAAGAAGCTAAAATGAATGATTGAAGATATCATTTTTTTGAGATCAATTTTACCTTCTAATACTTGTGGTTTCGGATGGTCACAATTGTTTTTCTTGATATAATGTCTTCTCGATATTGCATGATCTATTGTAAAATAATTAAGCATTAAGACACAAACTTCCTTCATATCCCATTCCGAGATATGTAAGGAAAACGATAGAGAAGAAACAATTTCCTGATGTTATATAGTTGGGGGGGGGGGTGTTAAGAAGAGACAAATAAATTGCTTATTTTAAAACTTTATTAGCAATTGAAGAAATCAAAGATGGAGTTTTGTGCTCAGATTTTGATTTGAAGTAATACTTGATTTTGGGTAATACTAAAATCTTAAAGATTTTTGCACGAGGAAGACATGAAGGACTGCGATATGGAGTCGGTCACTATGAAGTGCAGGGGACCACATTTTTTGTCCCTTGATGTCCCATTGCTAGCTGAGAGGAGGTCATCACTTGCTTATAAAGATCTACATTTGCAAGACTAGCTACTGCAAAAGCTATGAGATCATCACCTTTTACTAGGTGCATTCATGAACTCATCATCATATACAATAGCTCGCCTTACAAAGATATAATCTCCATAAACAAGTGATGGTCTCCTCTCAGCTAGCACTGGGACATCAAAGAACAAATATTGTGCCCCCTCGCACTTTATGGTGACGAGCTTCGTATCATAGTTCCTCATATCTTCCTATGCAAAAAACTACAATGTTTTAAGAAGAGTGAGACAAAGGACTATTTTTGAGTGTTCAGTGAAGAAGATAGAGTGAGACAAAGGACTATTATATAGCTTCTAGGACAGTGAAAAAGTGTCAATGAATATCATATCATATTACTTATAAGGAATATTAATTTAAATGGTGTCGGTCAAAGATATCAAAAATTAAGGAATGTTAATTTAAATAATGTCGGTCAAAGATATCAAAGATTAATTTAAATATGCCGATCAAAGATTAATTTAAATAATGTCGGTCAAAGATATCAAAGATTAAGGAATGTTAATTTAAATAATGTCAGTCAAATATATCAAAGATTAATTTAAATAATGGCCGTCAAAGATATCAAAGATTAAGGAATGTTAATTTAAATGATGTCGGTCAAAGATATCAAAGATCAAGAAATATTAATTTAAATAATGTCGGTCAAAGATATCAAAGATTGTCAACATCGAGCCATTCAATATTTATAATTTAAATAATATAATATTTTTTTACACGTGATCATATTTTCACACACTTTAATTTACACGTGTCAATATTTTCCACGCTCCTTTATTTACACATGCTAATTTTTCATGTCTTTGACATCCATTGAGATCACATCATCCACTCATCGACTTTTAGTGAGACCCCCTTACTTCCGGAGGACTCTAGTATTATGATTTGTTTGTAGTGGCATTTTGAGGTGTCGTGGATCTTTTCCCGACACCTATCCTTATACAGTAGAGACTTCATAGATGGACAATCTTGGTCAGTTTTTTAGTATCCAGTTTCAAATGTTTTATTTAAAACTTTATATTTAATAATCAGTATTTTCAGACAACTTTGAGATTTATTTAACTATTTTTAAAAAATTCTTCAATTTTAATGCTTGTGTATGCTTGAGTTAGTCTTCCTCTTACTGGCCAACCAGGACAAGAGTTCGCTTGGGGACCATCAAGAATTCTCGAGTGCCAATCACATCCAGAGTGTAGGCTTCGGGAGTGACAAAAGTGTCCTAGATTTTCTATAATGTTAATACTTTTAGACTAAGTTGGATTGGATCGGCCTGTTCACGGTTATTATGTTTCATGGTGAATGCTGGTAGTGTATCTTTGTTAAGTTAATTTCATAGTGGGATCTTGTTGTGATTAGGTTATTGGTATAGTTTCTCCGAGTATGTTCCTTTGCCTTCACTACCTATTTCTTTTATCTCTACTTGCTTATGTTGTGCATTACCTTCCGTAGTGACTTGTAATATATACTCCTTCTTTACTTGACTTTTATACTTTTTTTAATCTTTGGAGCTCATTCGGCCTATGCCTTTTGAATACCATTTGTTTGGTACTCATACTACACTTCTGCACCCATAGATCATAGTATGAGTTCTTGCTGTTGACGTGTTTCTCATAAGCAACAACTTTGGCTCAGAGACTTAAGGTGAGCTCTTGACGTTTAGAGTTTCCATTCTCCCTCTATTTTGACTGGAATAGTTTTTATTTTGTATACTTAAATGGTTTTTTTTCTTATATATTTTTACTTACTTTGTACTGCTGTTGTAATTAGTAGCTTGACTACTGACTGATACCAGATCTTGGGGTGTAGTATGTATATTTTGTTCTCTCTCTTCTCCTTTTGCTTTCTATATTCGTTATCCACCTTATACATTCTTCTTTTCCGCATGGTATCTCGTTACCTTTGGTTCTGGACTATGAGTTTGCCTTACCTACTAGTGGGGTGTTGGTACATGCCATCACGATATGAGATTTTCGATCAAAATAAATTGGTATCAGAGCCTAAGTTCAAATGTATCCTTGGTATGAGAGCTAGTGCCTAGTAGAATCTTGAGAATCACTTTGGAGACGTCGATATCCTATCTTTGGGAGGATATAGGGAATTCTTAGTAAATGTCATGCCCCGAGACTTGACCCTAGACGTAACACGACCTAGGGTCACAAGTAACCCCAAGCTAACCCTAATCTGGCATATCACAAGCATACTGAAATAATTCTATATAAGCGGAAGCATAACTGAAAGATGTGTAAATCTAAAAGAGTTTAACTAAGAATATAAATGAGTTTAAATAAGGAACAACCCCAAAAAAACTGAGTTTGACTCTAAAAGCCTCTAATACTAATGAGCTGCTGGGACAAGTTCCCAGCTAACTCTAAAATGCTGGAAACTAAATAATGAACTAACTAGGTCAAAAGCATAAAGAAATATCCTCAAATGATGAGGACTCACCCCTGACTATCGTTGATGTGGCGCCAATATGAGCTAATCACGAAGCTGAACCTAAGAACCCGAGCCTACATCATAATAGGATGCGTGATGAGTCCATAATTTAGACTCATTTAGGGATTTGTTTTGATAGATTTAGTGTCCTCAAATGCATATTTTATCTCAATAACTGATGTAAATCCTTGAGTTTCAGGTATTTGGAGTTAGAGACAAAACATGGACACTATGGAGGAAAAAGGGACAAGGCGGCTGAAAGAACGAAGAAATGAAGGCCTGAGGATTGCCTAATGCATTAGGCGAGTCGCCGAATGGCCGTAACCTCGCCCAAAGTTCCAGTGTGCTGAGCCCTGAAGGAAAATATCAAGTTGGAGATGAAAGGGAGCAGTCGACGCTTTGCCGAACAGTTTCGCGAAGCAACATCATATCGCCCAATGATTCAAAATGTGAAGATGCTGAAGACAAAAGTTGAAAAGCGATGAACCAGACCAAAGGGAGGATCTCCGAGTTCATCGGCGATCCCGATTAACTGCGTCGAGTGGTCCTTCGCAGCACCAATTTTTGAAAACTATAAATACCCATTTAATTCTATAGCTTAGTATGAAGTTGTAGCGAATTATTACTGATTTTTAGAATATTTTTAGTTTGAGTTTTTAGAGTTTTTGGGAGACATTGTTCTTGAGCTTTGAAGATTTGAAGGTTTACAATTCCAAGAAATTGGAAGTGGGTCTTGAAGAATATTCATCCTTGACGTGTTTAAAGGCATTTTCTATTCTTTATCATGTTTAGCTAAAACCCTAATTCTTGGGGTGTGATTATGTGAATATGGGTTAAATTTACTGTTGGGTATTACTCATTGTTAGTCGATTTGCTGTTTAAATGTGATTTCATTTAGTAGTTGTGTTTGAACTTAATGAGATTGTAGTTGCAAATACGATTTCATCTTAGTGCTTTTGGCCTGCTCGAGAGAGAGGTTTTAGAACTAAAACTACTAAATCGATTGCCTGTGGTTATTGGGTCGTCGTGGGTTCAGCTCGAGAGAGTGAATCCTAGGTTTTTTCCCACACATTCAGCTCGAGAGAGTGAATGGGCTAAGGCAAAAACTGTGCTTAATTGCTGCAACTCGGTGTTCGAGAGAAACCAAATTAATCCACTAAAGTCTAGCTTAGTTACAAATGTTCAGCAATTTACTATCAATAACATTTATCCAGTTGTTAATTTGGTCCCATATTCCTATCACATCCCAAGAATCCTGTCTCCCTATCTTGCATCTTAATATTTTTCCTATTTTCATTTTATTAGTTGATTACAAACCCCCATTGATAATTGACATTCGTGTCACTTCTTGATTTAGTATGGCTTTACTCGTAAATATTTATAGCTATAATTGACTAGAACATACTTTTACTTTTCTATTTAATTCTCGATTACTAACCGCTCCCTTGGTACTCGACCCCAACCCATTTGGTTGGGTTATATTACTACACGCGATCGTTGACACTTGAATTGGAAATTGTGTCTTTGATTACGTCAAACATCAAAATGGTGCCGCTGCCGGGGAGTGGTGTTACTTGAGAATCTTTAGTTAATTTGGATTTTGTTCTTGTTAGTTATAGTAATACTTAATTAACTTTTAGTTTTAGGTTGTTTTGCTTGTTTGTGTATTGCAATAGGAAAGATGAGTGTAAATGGTAATTCTGGGTATCAAACGGATCACCCCCTTTTGAAATTATTGAACCGTAGGGATAACCTCCTAACGTTCAAGCAAGTTGGGGGTGAAACTATCCCTGAGATGTGGCCTAGGTTTTAGGCATTACCACAGCAGTGCCCAACTCATGATATGCCTGATAAATTGCTGCTGGAATGCTTCTATCGGGGGCTTGGTCCCGAAAATAGAAGCATTTTTTATAAACTCTTTACAGGTTGCTTGACACAACAACCCTATGAAGTGGTAGCCCAACTCCTTGATGGCATGGTTAAAGCCAACAAGGAAACAAAAAAGGACCAAGAATGGGCTGCATTGTTGATTCAACTGGATGATCTGTCCAAAAAGGTAATGAAGTTGGAAGCAAGGTTTAAGAAGATGAGAAAGTAGCTTCCTCCTCGCAAGTGTAAAAATATGAAGCAGCACGAGGGTGGACAAAATGGAGAGGTCCTCTCACTTATTCTACACAAAATCAAGGAACACGATAGAGTGTTGAATGAGATAAAAGAGAATGTCGAAATGCTGAATCAGATGACGACCTCCCATTCAATGATCATTCAGCTACAAGACGCCCAAATAGGCCAAGTGCTATCATGTCTCTACTCACAGCATAAAATGGGGTTACCTAGTGAGACTATGGCTAACCCCGAGAATGAGGTTTGAATGATGACTTGCGTTGTGCCACGACGTTAATTAAGGCGTTGTTTGGGAGGCAACCCAAAACCCTTTATTGCTTTATTTTTGTTTTAGAAATAATGGAGAGTGTTTGAAATTTGCAGGTTAGCGAGCTACAAGGTCCAGTCGGCGCATCACCGAATAAGTTGGCGCACCCGATCTAAACCACCATTTAAATCAAGACATCTTTAAAATGGAGTCTGTAAAACTCGGCGAGCCCAGGTAATTATTGGCGAGTCGCCAACCAGGTCGGCGAACCTGACGTAGACCGCCGTTTGGACCCCCACATTAACTGGAGGACCTATAAAACTTGGTGAGGTAAGTGAACACTCGATGTGTCACTGAGTGGGTCGGCGAGCGCGACTAACGTCGCCGAATGGGTTAAAAATTGGATGGTTTATTAAAGGCCAATGTTTTCAAAGTTTTAAAATCTTTATTTTCCCTCTCTTTCAAACTTCCCAAACTCACACCTAGTTAGTATTTTTAATATTTTTGCATTCCATAAGTATTTTAGTTGATCGATTGGTGCTTGGATTTGGATTACATTGCAGCCTAACTTTTCAGTCCTTATTAATCGGCAACAAAGGTTGGTTTTCCAAACCTCGAGTTTAGTTTATTTGAATTTGTACTCATTTGCAATGATCTTATCTTAGTGATGTGTGCTGGGTCTCTCTGACAGAATTAGTATGTTTGATTATTGATTATAATTTGATAATCATGCCCATATTGTTTTGATCGTTGAATTCCCGTAGATTAGTGCCTTAAAATGAGTTAAATTTTGTGGGGGTGTGCTTGCATGTTGGTTAGATTTGTTGGGTGAAGTCTAAGTAGCCCGTATTTGTGCTAAATGGCGTAAATTGCACAATGATAGAGTGAGTGACAACATTCTTAAGGGCAAAAGTCATCAAATGGCCAAATTTGGCAAAACTGAGAGAAGCCTGAGTATCCCGGGGTGATGAGTTTTATGGGTCTGAACTTAATTTAGCTAGTGCATCCTTTGATTTTGTTTTCGGGGGGTTGCGGGGTTGAATTCGAGAAGTTGGGGTGAAAGTAGGCACGTTGGGTCATTTGGCGAGCTGGATCGAGCTCGCCGAACCACTCGACAGTTCGCCAAAGGTCACCATCTCACCTTTAATTTCATGCCTAATAAGTAGTTACATTCTGTAACTTTCGGTGAGAATCCTGAAATCGCCAAAAGCACTCGGCGACTCACCGAAGGTACTCTTGATCGCCCTTTGTCTGCACCTCTGAACCCTATTTGCACTATAACTTTCGGCGAGCAGAGCCTTGTTCACCGAGTGTTGTCGGAGATTCGATGAAAGGCCTTTCCCATCGCTAGTTTGTGACAACTTTTAAGCCAATCCTGTCGGCGAGCCCGACCTAGCTCGCCAAAGCGATTTGGCGACTCGCTGACTGATTTGGCGAGTCTCTCTGCAATTGTGTTTCTATGAATTTGATTAAGCTTGTTTTAACTTTCTCTTGATGCTTTGCAGATATGGCTAGACCTAAGGTTGCAGGAAGAGACATGTCACCCCGAAACAAGGCTAAATGGATTAAACTCAATGAGGGTGCAGTCGTATCCAAGAGCAAAGCTACTAAACTTTCCACAACTGGTGGGAAAGGCAAGGGTAAAGGCAAAGCACTTGCGTCACCATAGGCAAGCTCCGACAGTGATGACATCTATGACACTTACCTTACCACATCTAAGAGTGAGGGTGAGCTTCATGATCCTCAAACTTTAGGGTCTGATGATGATGAGCGTGTAGTAGCATAGAGGGAGGAATTACGATCTAAAAAGATGAATGATCCATCTAGGATCAGGAATCCTCAGCCTACCACTCCTACTCCTCCGGTCCCAGAAAAAGCAATGGTGCTGGCATCCCTAGTACATGGTCCTCCGCCCAAATCAATGAACAGATTAAAGACTGAGGGGCTGAGGATGATCCTTGAAGAAAAGCGTCTGTCCACAGATAGGGTTATCGATAGGTACCTAGAGATAATGGATTGGTTGAAATCTCACAAGTTCCAAATCTTCACCAAACCTCGGGACCCGTATATTCCAAATTGGGTCTGGGAGTTCTATGCCTCTTATGGAACCCTAATTCCACAACGAAAGAAACAAGCAAATGAATTGCAAACCAGTCGATTACGTGGTAGTCTGGGGCAAGAAAGTGTTGTGTGACAACACTACGATAAATGCAGTCTTGGAGTGCACCAATAATATTGTCGACCCTCACTAATACAGGATGAAGACTAAGTCATTCGAGGGAATAAAAAACTGGCTGGGTCCGATTATCTGTGACGGCACTCCAAAGTGGTTAGAGGTAGGGGCCCCGATAATGAAAAGGGACCTGCATGTAGCTGCAAGATATACTGGTTTGGCTTTATCAGTAGTACTGTAATGCCATCCCAAAATGAGTCCGTTCTTCACCACTTTAAAATGGCTTGTCTTGGCGCAATCACTACACATGAGCGAATTAATCTGGGATGATCATTGTTTTAGAGATTCTTATGCTTGCCAAGTTGCGCCAGACCTCTCTTCCCTTCTCGGTATTGATCACCGAGCAGTGCAGAAGGGCTCGGGTACCTAGAGATACCAAGAAAGATGTGGAAGTGATTCCCACATCCTCTACCGACATCCGGAGGATCGAGGCAGAATATTTAAAGGATCATGTGGAGAAGAATAAGGCAGCCTCGGTGGACCCTTCCCTAGTTGCTGACACTGCATGCAGAGGCATCTTGGCCTACTCCAGCCCATGAGCCTTCAGGTACATCTATTGACACTATTATTCTTGCTGAGACTCTAAGTTCTTCAATTGCTGCACTGCCTCCCAGACCTACTGCTGTTGCTGCCTCCCATGCTCTGATCACTCAGGCCTCATTACTTCGGATGGGACAGCTTGCCTATTCTGCGGATCCTTGGGCAACCAGACTTGAGACCTCCATTCCCGGCATGATTCAGGCTGCCTTGACTGATGCTGTGACACCATTGAGCACTGCCATTGATACTTTTGCGGCAAGAATAGCGGTGTGTAAGCGTGGTCAAGGGGCCACCGATGAGGTAATAGCTTTAAAAGCCGCCATTGTTGAGCTGAGGAAAGATATTGACTACCTAAAATCCACCGACATGTCCATGGTCTTTGGAACAGTAGAGATTCCAGATATGCCTGAGATGCCTCCGACTACCACCGGACATGAGGATAGAATGGAGCAGACAACCGATCCTGAGTCAGAGGTAGAGACTGATGAAGAGATGCTTGAGGAGACTGAGGGATTGCAGATGAAGACCTGCCTGAGACTGAAGCAACCATGGTATATGCGGCTGTGCAGGCTTCCCTAGTAAATACACGTTTTGCTGTCTCTAGTGGAGTTGGTACTTCTGAGATGACTCTGGGCACTGATGCCCAAACAGATGGAGCGACTGCTTAGAAAGGATCCCCTCTTTACCTCCCTCTCTGTATTTCTTTGTTTTAAATTCTGGATATTATTTTGTTTGCATTTAAGGACAAATGCATTTATTTGTGGTGGGGGTGAGGCCCACCTTTGTGTGCTATTCGTGATTCTCGTATTGATTATATATTTGGGTTGTTATGCTTAATGTTGTGTTATACACTACTTTTTACGGATGTTTGAGCTTGTGGCTCTTTGTGCTTTAATTGTAAATGATTTTTGACCCTTTCAAATTTTTTTTGCCACCTCTTGTATGTGTTGAATGTGGCTGTTCTCTTACAAATTTGAGTATCGGTTTTGATCAATATCGATGACTTGAATAGTGCTCATAATCCAACAAAAATGAATGTGCGACTACAACAAGTTCAATTGAAGTTGCATAGACAATATGTGAATTATTTGCATCTCATTGTGACTAGCCAATTATCGAATTGAGTCTCTTGTGATTAACGTTGCACACTAGCGAAAGTGTGGAGTTTTGTTTGACTTTGGTGTCAATGCCTTGTGTAATGAGCTTACCATGAACCAGGAATGATGACACCTAGAATTTACCCCGTTAGTTCGGTTGACTTAGTGATGCAATTTCTTGAGATGATGGTAGGCAACTTTAAAGAGTGTGAACCAATTTGAAAATATACCTCTTTTGTGGCTTACCTTGTGAGTGTGTTAACCTCTTTTGAGCACCCTTTGAGCCTTGACCTTTTCTTGGAAGAAACTTGGTAACATGGTAACCTCTCCTTATCCATGACCCATAATCCTCATGATCTGTGGTTTGTTTGAATAGCCAACTTAGGCCAAAAGCCTAAGTTGGGGGTGTGGTGAAAAGAGAAGGCAAATCAAGTAAA
>JAJOOS010014920.1:0-10073 GCA_029582725.1 Solanum chiquidenum | reverse complement strand
TAAGCATGCAAAAGCTTAAAACTGAATAAAATTCAATAAACTCAACTTTACAAAACTTCAACTGAAATGAACAACTTAGAATAAAATAATATATTCAACTCGCCATAAAATAGGCAACTTAAGTCTTTAAAACATTTAATAAAATAAATGAATAATATAGACTTCTCAACTATACTGACTATCTATGAAGCCTCTAACTGATAAAGATGGAAGTCGGGACAAGACCTACGACATCCTGACTAAACTGAAAAGTAAATGAAATCCTCCAGAAACAAAGAGGCTCATAATAGCTAACTCGAACTCTTGAATGTATCAACGAAGCTCCTGTTGATGATGATCCTGAATACATATGTCTGCATCATGAGAAGATGCAGGCCAAATGGCTCAGTACGTGGAATGTACGAGCATGTAAGGAGAATTCTAAAGCATAACATAAGCTTGAAAAGAATCTGAAAGAAACTGAAGAACTTACCTAACTCAACTCAACATAACTGAACTCATTTCAATATAAAGCAATTTAAAATATGTGCAATATAAAGAAAAGTTGTTTAAAATGTGATGTTAACTCTGTGTCATAATATCATAAAAGACATATCATGCTCCATCTCAAAGTCTACTTGTGCAATGCATAAATGAAGTCCCATACCCCCATTCATACTAAGCAGAACCCCTTAAGGAACCATGCAATTACTGATGTGGGAGTTTCTCTAAACGACAACCACCACTATGAGTCTAAGTGGTGATACCACGTTTTACCTCATGCTGCTAAGGACCATCCTATACCTTGTCGGGGGTATAGGAAGCTAACTCACTAAGTGGATCCACTAGCTTAACTTAAGTGATTATCTAAAAAGTATGATCCTTTAATACCCATGACGGCTACATGGTTTATGGAGACTTGAGTTAATATGAACTCGCATCCCCATATCGGTGCTCAATACTACTCCCAAAAATATACTTAGCTCATATGTTTTAAAAATAACTTCTTTCTGTGATTTGAGATTAGTGCTCAAAAACATAGCTCAAAGGCTATTTTGGAAATCAAAGTTTCCCTTCTTGCTTAATTATGAAAGCATTTACTCTTTTCTGAAAACTAGCCTGAAGGCTCTTTGGAAATCGAGGTTTTCTTTCTTATTAAATGTGAAAATATTTACTCTTGGGAATACTTAGTTCCCATATATCATTTTAAAGAAAATGAACTCAACCCTTTACTCTTTGCTTAAGTTGAAACTTAAGTCTTAAAACAAGGTTAAAACGTTTGTTAAAGACTTTTGAAAACTTTAGAAACTTTGCTTTGACTTGCTTCTTAACTTCTAGACTTGACTTTTAACTTCTCTTGACTTTGATCCTAACTTTCCTTGAATTGAATTATGGATTCAAGGTTCATGATCTCATGTTTATGGATGGTTTCATGATGTTTAGATGTACCTTAGAGTAATTAGAATAAATGGAAAGTGTTAGGACACCTTAGAACAACTTAATAGGCTAAATGATGAAAACTGGTAAAAAACGCCGATCCAAGCGCGTTCTTAGCGCGCCGCGCAGGCCCCAACTTACTGGGGCTCGTTTCTGGCGCACTGCTGGCGCGTCGCCCCAGCCTTCCTGGCGCAACGGGGGAGCGTCGCGCCAGAATTGCCCAAGGCAAAACTGACGAACTTATCCTCTCGTTTTCTGACCTTAAATCGCTTTTAATCGATTTCTTTTCTCAGGTTTTCCTTAGATTCAATCACTCAATCTAAGTACACACTAATCCACTCAAAACAATCGCTTTAATCTCAAGAAATCATCAATACCCCAACAAAACAAGATTTAGAATGAACTTCAAGAACACCTACCAAGAACTTAAATCCTTCAACTTTTTGAGAATGAAACTTCACTGAAAATATTATGTTTGGCGTATGGGTGAGCAAACCCAACACTATGGAAGCTTACATACCTCTTAGTGATCAAACCCATGGCGACAATCCGCAACAACTCTCAAGAATTTCGACGAACGCTTCGATCCTTTCTCTTTTCTCCTCTTTTCTCTTCTTGAACTCTTAACTAAAACCCTAGGCATAGACTAGGATTATAAAACTGAACCTAATCAGATTAGACCCCTAAAATATTACTAAAAACGAAGTTAATCTGATTTGGTAAGGAAACAACCAAAATACCCTCTAAAATCTGGTTTTGACTTTTCTTATCTAGACAACCCAATTTCGAATGGACATATCTCCCTCATACGATATTGAAACAGAGAAAAATCAGTGGCGTTGGAAAGACAATTCAAAGATATTTCCTACGGTATCTGGTATAACACCTAACTCATCCTGAGCTAGAAGTTATGATCGTTTGAAGTCGACCCAAAACTCATACTTAGCTTAACTTGCAAAATTTCAGATTTTGCTATTTTCAATTTAATTCTTTATGGAACTCAAGGTGCTACACCTAGTGGCCTTAATAATTAAGAAATTTTTAATTCCTTGGAAAAATCTCACTCACTACGAAGAATGGTTCGAGTCTTAGTTCGAAAAATTTTCTGGGGTGTTACAAATGTGCAAGAGATTAAAGGAGGCATCTGATTTTAAAGGTAAGATTTTCAAGTCTTGGAGATGCAGGGTGGTGTCGACCCATATTTATTACTCCCAAAAGTTCAATAAATTTGGTAGATACATTTCTATCATCACTGTAAATGGACAGGTCAGAACAATGATCATTATCCCGGAAAACACATTTAATGAAGGTTGGACGATTTTGGCCAGTAAAGTGGAGAACTTTATAAATAGGAAATCATAAAATCAGAGAACATTTATTACATCTGGGATATGATACAAAATAACCTCAATGGTAGGGGAAGTTACAAAGAAGCTCTACAAGAAAGTAAATGGTCTAGGAAGAATATCGAAAAGCCACGACTACGGTCTTCAAGTTGGGAAGACAACGAGCTACTGCCTAGGTGTCTTGTTGGCAGATTCATCGAAGGAGAAGAGGCTCCCACATGAAATGAATTCAGGATTTAGGTGCAACAGATCTGGAAAGGTGCCCCTAACACCTTGATATATGATTTGAATGGCTTCAAATTTCTCTTTGAATTCCAAACCAGGAAGGCTGCGGAGCACGTTATCATGGGGGATTGGAGACGACAATGAGCCAATCTGAAACTAGATTGGTGGTCTCCAACAAGAGGTGATTTCCATAAAAGTACAAGATTCAATTGGTTTTGGATTAGGGCTCTTGGTCTCCCTCTTCACCTCTGGAATAAAGATGTCATGAAGGAGATTAGAGATGTCTGTGGAGGATAGTTGGAAAATGAGGAAGAAACAGAGCTCAAAAACCATCTGAGATGGGTGAGAATTCGAGTTCGAGGACCCAAGGAGAACATCTCGACGAAGGTCGAGTTGTCGGATGGCAAGCTAATTTTCTCTTTACCGATCTGGTGTGAATCTCCGGCGACCTTCAAACCGGTGATGGAGTCAAAAATAGATTACAACAACAAGTCAAAGAAGAAAGCAGAGGCCAACAATGTCTTTGATGATGACAGACCTAGTAGACATGGGAAAGAAAAAGGAAAAGTACAGGCCAGCTATGTCTCTGATGATAGCAGACCTAGTAGACATGGAAAAGAAATGAGAAAGTACAGGAGATGTATGTAAAAACTAATGGTTACAAGAATGAGGCAAAGTCTTTTCAAACTTCCCATATGGAAAGAGAAGAAGGGTCCCAGTTGGAGCTATTGGATGAAAGGCCTATTTTAAGTGGGCCTTCTGACTAGATAAATGAAAAGAAGACTCAAAATTTTTTGGGACTTAAAAAGTCCAAACATTTTACTAAGCCTTTTGTTGATTTTCAACCTTTTTTGGGTTCTTCTTCTTTCAATTCCCTTGACCATTCCACCATAGCTGGTGACACTGAGGTCTGCATGCGCATAGGAGGAGAATTTTTACGCATGACAGAGGACTCGATGCAGATTGCGAACTCCTCTAGGAATGACAAGACAGGGGGTAAGGAGATACACAACATGGAGGTGGAAAGTTTTGAAGGTGATGAGTCGGTGGAATTGTCGGGAGAGCAGATGGAGTTTTTGCACGAACCCATGCCCTTAGCAATTGATGACAGTATATCTGAGGAGGGTTTTGAGTCCCAAGCAACGCTGATAGTTCACATAAATTTAGTCAAATTAAGCCAAATATTTGGGGGGTGTACAGATGGATATGAAAGAGATTTCTTCTCATTAATAAGTAGAATGGGGCCAAAAACCACAGGGGAGGAACAAAGCAATAGAGACAATAATAGCAATACAACCAACCAATCAGTGCCTAAAGAGTTGAGGAATCTCATTTTCCATATAAAATTCAAAGAGGGGGAGCCTAGGAGTAGAGGGAGGAGATTATCAATTGTGGAACAATGATGGTAAAAATAATTTCTTGGAATGTAAGAGGGTTAAACGACGAAAGAAAGAGGGATTTAGTCATAAACCTGATTAATCAATAGGGGCAGATATCTATATCCTTTTGGAGACTAAACTAAAGGACAATATTAGTAGTTTAATTCATAGCATTTGGAACAACAAATGGTTGAGTGAACTTCATGTAGAAGCATAATGGTCTAGTGGAGGTATTTTAATTATGTGGTATAAAAGAACATAGGAGGGGGTTCTGGTGGAAGCAGGATCACAATGTATTTCTTGTAAATTTTCAAATCAGAATCAAGAATTTTCCTGGTTTCTGATGCTAAGTGCAAGAAAATAGAGAGGTGAGAATTGTGGGGTGAGTTGGGTTTTATGAGAAGTCTGTGTGAAGGTCCTTGGGTAGTAGGGGGACTTCAATGTTATTAGATACCCGGCAGAAAGATCCAATTGCTCTAGGATTAATGGTGCTATGATTGAATTTTCTGAATACATTGATGAATTGGAATTAGTAGACCCTCATTTATTTGGAGAGTCTTACACTTGGAGAACAGGGTAAGGGCACCAAACAGCTTCCAAAATTGATAGATTTCTTTATAGCTCACAATGGGAGGAGCAGTTCACTTTTATCAAGCAATTCACAATGCCAAAGTTGGGATCTGACCACAACCCAATTCTACTGACGTGTGGGAATCTGAATTTCAAGAAGTCCTACTTCAAATTTGAAAATTGGTGGATGAGAGTGGAAGGATTCAAGGACGAGGTGAAATTATGGTGGCAATCTTTTGTAATAACTGGAACCCCAGGTTTTGTTTTGGCAGAAAAGCTGAAGTTTTTGAAAGGAAAGATGAAGGAATGGAGTAAGAATAATAGAAAAAATTGTAAAGTACAAAAGGAGGAGATTATGGAGGAGCTGGCCAAACGAGAAGTTGTACAGGAACAAAGAGTGCTCACAGAGGAGGAGATCTAACAAAAAACAAATTTGGCCATCACTTATGAGCAAGTAGCTAAGAATGAAGAAATAAGATAGAGGCAAAGATCAAGAATCCAATGGCTAAAGCAGGGGGATAAAAATACTAAGTTTTTTCACATAGTAGCTACTTCTCATAAGAGGTATAATTTCATTGAGTCTCCACTGGTGGATGGATGCAATACTAATGACCCATCTGCCATTAAAGAGACCATCAAAAGCTTATACCAAAATTTGTACACAGAATCAGAGGAGTGGAGGCCTGAGCTACAATTACAAGGGATCACAATCATTAGTGTGAAGGAGCAGATAGAACTAGAGGGTCCTTTGATGAGGAAGAGATCTTAGGCTGCTTAAAGCTTTGTGCTATGGAGAAAGCACCTGGACCTGATGGTTTTCCCATGTCCTTTTACTTGTCTTTCTGGGAGATCCTAAAAGAGAATATCATAAAGGCTATACAAGAATTCCATGTTAGACAGATTACTGAGAAGAGCTTTAATGCTACTTTTGTAGCACTCATCCCCAAGAAAGCTAGTGTTGCTGAACTTAAAGACTTCAGCCAATAAGTCTGATTACTGGAGTTTACAAGGTGATAGCAAAACTACTGGCAGAAAGACTGAAAAGAGTAATTGATAAGCTTGTCAACAAAACCAAAATGACATTCATTAAATGAAGACAAATAATGGATGCAACTCTCATTGCAAGTGAGTGTGTGGAGTCCAGATTGAAAGAAAACATTCCAGGGGTAATGTGCAAGCTGGACATTGAAAAAGCATACGATCATGTAAATTGGGGTTTTCTACTAAACACCTTGAGACAAATGAGTTTTGGAGAAAGATGGGTGGCATGGATAAAATTTTGCATAAGCACTGTGAAATTCTTCATTCTTGTAAATGGAGAACCGGTGGATTTTTTCTCTTCAGGAAGGGGAATCAGACAAGGTGATCCTCTTTCACCCTTTTTATTTATCCTGGTAATTGAGGGATTTGTTAGCTTGATGAGGATTGCTACTCAAAACAGGTGGATCAAAGGTTTCCAGATTAGTGGAAACAATGGTGATATTAAAGAGATTCGCCACCTACTTTATGCAGATGACAACGTGAATTTCTATGAGCCACAGAAGGAGCAATTTAGATTCATCAAACTAATTTTGTTGTTTTTTAAAGCTTGTATATGTTTGAAAGTTAACTGGGGAAAGAGCAGTTTATATCATATTAAGGATGTGACAAACATCCAAAGTCTAGCTGACATTTTGGGCTGCGGAGTGGGGAAATTGCCCACAACTTATTTTGGTATGCCTTTAGGTAATACACACAAAGATTTGAAGATATGGGACAACATAGTCGAGAAGACTGAAAAGAGACTGGCCAGATGGAAGGCTCAATACATTTCTTTTGGTGGCAAACACATTCTTATCAACTCTATTCTAGACTCTCTCCCAACATATGTTATGTCTCTTTTCACTATACTGGCAAAAATGGTTAAGAAATTGGACAAACTTAGGAGAGATTTCCTTTGGCATGGTTGCAAAGAGAACAAAGGATACAATTTGCGTCAAGTGGGTGACAGTTTTAAATAGATAAGATAAAGGTGGCTTGGGCATCAGAGATTTGAGGAAGCATAACAACAGTCTTTTGATGAAATGGTTATGGAGATACACTGAGGAGAGGCAAGCTTTGTGGAAAGATTTGATTAAATGTAAATATGGGGAGGATGGATTCTGGTGTAGTAACATAAGCACGGATACTTATGGAGCGGGGGTTTGGAGAGCTATTAGAAACTTATGGCCCAAGTTAGAAGCAAATTTACATATCAAGGTGGGGGATGGAAGGAGAACTAGATTCTGGTGGGATGTATGGATCAAACAAACCCCTCTAAAAGACCTGTTTCCTGATCTATTTATTTTGTGCACCAATTCTGAGGCAATGATCAGTGATTGCTGGACAGTACAAGGTTGAAATCTCTATTTCAGAAAACTTTTAAATGATTGGGAAACAGAGAGAGTAGCCAAATTGTTAGACGAAGTGGGGGATTTTGCAGGCACCAATACTGACAGTGTTATTGTTAGATGGTCACACAGTAAGGATGGGATCTTCACAGTTGGCAGGGCATATAAATAGGAGTGCAAAGTAGCAGAGACCAGAGTTCATGGAAAAATGTCTGGAGGACTGCAGCACCAACAAAAGTTAAATGCTTTACTTGGCTGGTCATTAGAAAGGCATGCTTGACACATGAAGTCTTGAGGAAGAAAAGAAAGATCATACTTCCGTGGTGCTCTTTATGTGGAAAGACAGAGGAAACTAACAGTCACCTATTTTTACATTGTACTTTCACAGCACAAATATGGTCCATGTTTCTCAACTTTTTAGAAGTGAAATGGACTATGCCCGAACATATAGTTGATTTACTTAGTTGTTGGATCAGCAGAGGAGGTAGCAAGAGACAGAAGACATGGTGGAATTTGATTCCACATTGCATTTGGTGGACAGTGTGGAAGGAGAGGAATAGTAGAAATTTTGAAGATATATTCAATTCCATTCACAAGGTTAAATGGAATTGCATTGTATCTTTATATTTTTGGTGTAAAGAGATAGGATTAGAGGATTCAGATCAACTTTTTGATCAACTTTTAAAATTCTTAAGATCCTTGTAAGTATTATGCTTTTTGTTCTTTTCTGATTTTTTAAAGGTCCCCAACATATCCTTAATGCTGAAAAATACAATGTTTACCAATTCTCAAAAAAAAAAATCCATGTTGACCTCTTCAACAAATTCATGGTTTTATAACTGTGGCATCCAAGCCAGCTTGCACACACCTCAACTAATTTCATGGGATACCTATTATTTCCCACCGACAGCATGTACCATGTAACTTTGTTCACCAAAGCTAGGATAGACGTGAAGAAATCACCTAGTGTTTTTGTCTCAACTAAGAAATGAACCTGAAACATTATAATTCTCAACCACTTCATTGATCACTAGGTCACACACTTATATGCATCCCTTCTCAGCAAGTTCATTCTAAAGACATTTTATATATCTAACAGATAGAAGTGACCAATGAAACATGGTTGCTATTTAATAAGTACACATGTCTACATTCGTACACATTTAGATTCATTGCAACCCAACAAGGAAAATTACACAGAATATTATATAGGACAGCTTAGATATTCTACATTTATAGAAAATTTACTTACCTTATTAGATATGGATTGATTATCTACCATAATATGCATAGTCAATGATAAGTTTTTTCAACTAAACACACCTCCTTGTTTGGACCATTAAATAAAAGAGTTAAATAACATAAAGAAGATTAACAAGCAAAACTTTGGCATCATAACCAAATGGATGCATAATATACTTGGAATAGAATCATCACAACTTTTAGTCTAGTAGTGTCAATAGAGGTATTTGACAAATAAATGTAAGTTCGATCTCGAAGAGAGAGTTGGTTTTGTAATTTAGTACAAATGTTATTGCGACATTTTTCATAGAGATCACCAAAAGTAACCTGGGAGATCCTTATGGTAGCATTTTTTTTCAAATTATAAGTTGGCATAGAAAATTATTTCATCAATTTCACTATCCCTCTATTTCCCTTCCCCACACAACAATAACAACATACCTAGTATAGTCCATATATGGGATTTGAAGATGCGTGGTGTGAACACAATCTTACCCCTACCTTGTAGATTGTTTCTAATAGACCATCGGCTTGAGTAAAACATAATAAAATCTTACTATCTAGGGTTATGTCCTTAATAATGGAGACCACAATGTTCGACTACCTACCAATCTTCTATTCTAATTCTCAACCTCTATATCTTACTATCTAGAGTTATGTCCTTAATAAGCTGCAAAATGAACCTCTCGCACATCCTCATTGACGCATCTGTTTTTCACATGTCTGAGCCATCTCAATCTATATACTCATAGATGTCTAAAAAAAAACACTCATCTTATCTTGAATATCTTTATTTCTAATTTTATCCATTCTTGTATGACCCATACATCCATCTCAAAGGTGTATGTTGGTATAAATTTAAAAATTTACACATGTTTAGTTGAAAACATTTTTTCTAAGAAACAAGTTCCATAAAACGAGGAAAATGATTTTCTTAATAGAAATAAAAGAAGCAAAAACAAGTTCCATAAGTAAACATTTGAAGTTCAGTATCTCATACTCACCTAACCAACACCTCCAACCCTCACACCTAACAAGCAATCTTGGTCAATCCAAAATGTTCATAACGAAAATCAAAGAGATTACAAAAAGATAAAGGGGATGAAAAAACATGAACAAAAATTTCAATAATGACAAAATTACCCTTCCCTTCCACCCCATAAACGCCACACTCAAGAGTCACATCCGCTTCATAACAAGACTCCTCAACGAGGGCATGTCTGTTCCCAACGGCCGCCACAGTAAATATAACCACCGCCCGAATTATCTTCTCCAACTAAATCTTTTAATGGCTTCAACTCCCTGTTTCTGCCCACCACCTTTTATACCCATGGCTAGAGCCGTCAATATGGGCTAGGCCCGTTGGGCCGGCCTGGTCTAACCCGGGATTTAATAGGGCTGGGCTAAGATTTTTTTAGCCCATTTAAGAAAAGGGCTTTTTAGCCCGGCCTGAATAAGCCTGCTGATTTGTGGGGCTTGAGAAATATAGGTAGGGCCGGCCCGTGGGCCAAATAAAAATAATTAAA
>JAJOOS010014917.1:0-12007 GCA_029582725.1 Solanum chiquidenum | reverse complement strand
AATAATTCTTTGTTGGCACAAACATGGCATGAGGCACCAGAATCTATCCACCATTCTCTTGGATTTCCAATCAAGTTGCATTCTGAAAGCATTGCACAAAGATCGTCCATCTCTCATTTGAATTCAGCCAGATTTGCTTGATCCTTCTTCTTTTCCTTCTTGGGATCCCGACATTCGGTAGCCTTATGAC
Organism: Solanum chiquidenum; assembly: GCA_029582725.1. NCBI lineage: Eukaryota > Viridiplantae > Streptophyta > Magnoliopsida > Solanales > Solanaceae > Solanum > Solanum chiquidenum. Next base: position 11,817 of record JAJOOS010014917.1, on the reverse strand, counting down.
CACGTTTTCCACAATTGAAGCAGCTTCCATTGAATTTCTTCTTAGGAGGATTGCTTTTTGGACCAGATGCTTTCTTTCTTTTCTTTGATTTTGTGGGATCTTCTTCAACAATATTTACTCCAGATATTGCTGAATTACCACACAACCTCTTTTCTGCGGCCTTGTTATCCTCTTCGATTCTCAGCCTTACCATGAGATCTTCAACAGTCATCTCCTTGCGTTTATGTTTCAAGTAGTTTTTGAAGTTCTTCCACAATGGAGGTAACTTCTCAATAATAGCAGCCACTTGAAAAACATCATTCACAACCAATCCTACACTAAAGATTATGTGAGTATTAAGAACAAACTTAATATTTTCAACATAGGTATTAAATAAATTTATACCTTCAGCAAGGAGATCATGGATTATGACCTGCAATTCTTGAACTTGGGTGACGACGGTCTTACTGTCTATCATCTTATAGTCCAGAAACTTTGCCACAATGAATTTTTTCATTTCGGCATCCTCTATTTTGTACTTCTTTTCTAAAGCGTCCCAGAGTTCTTTTGAGGTTTTGACATTACTGTACACATTGTACAGATCATCCTGCAGGCCACTTAGAATATAATTTTTACACAAAAAATCAGAATGTGTCCATGCTTCTGTTACCAAGAATCGTTCTTCAGGCGGAGTTTCATCCGACATAACATGAACGTTCTCATTAATGAACCTCTGCAGACTCAATGTAGTCAGATAGAAGAACATCTTTTGCTGCCATCTCTTGAAGTCGACTCCAGAAAACTTTGCAGGTTTCTCAGCCGGTGCTAAGGCAGCAGTTGAACGATTGTGTGCAACCGATGTTGTTGCAGCACTTACTGTTCCAGCATTTACTTGACTTGAATTAGTCATTTTTCTGTCACAAATGGCAGACAATTTTAGTATGTGAAATACTAACAGTAAAGAATAAATCCTTACACAGACTGTTTCTGATTTAATGATAAAGTTTTTATGTTATTTTAATCGTTAATCGAATGAATTTTAAGAATTCAAATAGAGTAGAAAACCATAAAGGTTTTAATCTCCAGAAACCTCAAATACATAAACTTTAAATTTCTTAAGATTGTTATCTCTTGTATTCAGGTTAGTCAAAAATACAGAAACAGAAAATAGATGAAATAGACAGAATGTTTTAATCAGAGTCCACAGAAACCACTGTATTTCCTTAAGAAATTTAATTCTCTCACTATACCCAAGGTTGCAGATTAATTCCTCCCAAGATAAAAGGGATTAACCTGTTAGAGAAGTAGCGGTACCTCAAACTTCAATAACTTCAGCGAACGCAAGAACAACAACAAGAGCACACACAGACTCAGTCGATCGACAATTTTGTTTATGTAAGAAAATGTATGCAGAGAGGAATATTTTTTTTTCAGTGTTGAAAAACGGAAAAAACATCTCTATTTATAGCCATTTACAGCAAGGAACACGTCTGTTCAGACAATTCTGTTCAGACCCATTTTTTTCCAGAACATTGTGTCTTTTGGGAAAAATAACGACTTTTCGGAAGAAACATGTCCCTTCAGAACGTTATTGCCGTTGCACGTGAATTTCAAATAAATTCTGTTGAGCCAAATTAATTATGTTATTTAACTAACATTCTGAAATTAATTTATAAGAGAAAGAAAATGAATTAACAAGATTGATTAAATAAATTTTTTGTCCAAAAATATTATCAATGAAGCCGAAGCCGAGCGAGCGACGACGACGGCGCGAGGGGCACCTTCTTCTTAACCCTTTAAGAACTAAATGAAGTGTTTCCTAATATAAGGACAACAATTTCCTTTCTTCTACCAATATGGTAAAAATGATTTTTCATTTGCACTTTGCAATGACTTTTCATTTTCCCTTCAAAATTGGTTCCCCCACTTTCATTGGTTCTTCCACTTTTCATTTTCTCTTTTTATTTTCCATTCACAACTTGCTAAACCCAACAATATTTAAATTAAAATCAACTATAAGTTCAAATGACATATGAAGAATATATATAAATTCAATCTTGATACTCTTTAAAATGTTTAAGGAATGGACAGTATATATCAACAAATATTCAGCCAAGGAAATTTTAATTCTTGATTTTATAGTTAGAAGTGTTGGGAAAACAAAATAAAGTTTAGCCATAAAAGTTAATGGACAACAAGTGTTCCTTAATTAATCATAAGTAATCCACTTGAAGATTGTTTGGAGATATGGGACCCATTGTTTCAATGGGAGAAGAAAGAGTATAAAGTAAACTCTTTGCCCACCCTATCATTTGCCTTCTCTGTGAAAGATGCCAAACCAAGTGCCAAACATCAATTTTTTCACTTGTTCGGGAAGAAGGCAAAAAAAAAGAATTTTCAAGGAAATCAAGTTAATCTGAGATTAAAATTTTGTTTGGACATATAATAGACTTTTTAAGTTTATATTATATATATATATATTAACATGAAAACCTCATAATTCAAAAATAAGGTATCGAGATATCCTAACATGCCCAATTAATAAATTAAAATTAAATTTCCTTTTATTAATATGTTTTTGTGATTACATGTTATTTAAACTTTAAATACACATAATTTTATAAAAATTTACTGGTAAACTAAATCAAGAATGATAGTTATTCTTTGATAAATCCTCTCACATAGTACACTAAGTCAAACATGAGTTTTTTTTATAAAATTTAAAATTATGGGTCTTTTTTAATATAAAATATAAATTTGTGAGTCAAGTTTTATATTTAAGAAAATTTGAGATCATAATTTGAAATTACAAATCCTACCTTTTAGAGGATTTGAGATTTGAAATCATGATTTAAAGTTAAAATTTGAAATTTTATACAACTTTAACAATGTTGATTGAAATCAAAACTTGAAATTAGGCTCTCAAATACTTTGGTCAAACGCCTAACTTTGGAAAGAGTATGTGCTCCTCTAAATCATATTCGCTACCTTAATTTATGTGATATAGTTTGATTTGACACGAAATTTAAGAAATAAAAACTTATAAAACTTGTATCCTAAATAAGTTAAGGATATTTGTGTTACTATAAATCATTTCATTGACACTTTGTTTGGATGGTTGTTACATATTGTTTCATAATATATCGTATTGTGTTGTATTTATCGTACTGTATTGCTTTAATGAATACATTGTTTGGATAGATTGTATCGTTCTTCGTCGTTACATAATGTCAGTATGTCATACATCCATAATTTGAGTGAGAAACCTACAAGATAAGTAGGGTACGGACCGGATAGAACTATTATGAAAATGTAGGATAAAAGATGAAATATGATTATTAAATAATAAATAAAGATAATTGAGAATAAAATATTAAGACAACTAAGCGATCACACCAAATCGTCTTTTCGTCGTTACATAACGATGGATTTAAACGATACAATACAATATAATTTAAGTAACAACCGAAACAAACATTGTATCTAAACTAACAATACAATACAATATAATGGGTAACAACCACCCAAGCAAGGTGTAAGGGTAAAATAAATATTTTTTAAGTTAAATTGTTACCAAATACAATTATGTGTCATTCTTTTTTAAACCATTAACAAAAAATGAATCATATGGAATAGATGGATTTCACTTGTGGATGTTTAAGCCTTTGTTGTGCATGTTATTTCAATGTAATTTGCTTCAAATGTTAGGCAAAAGATGATTGACCACATTGTGTTGCAATAGTGTTGGTCCTGGCATAGGATGTGGATGTTAGAAGGTGAAGTTCAATAAAAAGAAAGAAAAATGAGAGCCAAATTGAGAAGAACATGCTGGCAGAATCAACATGCTAAAAAGAGGGAGTGACAAGACATTGGCCAAATTTACCATCAAGAATATTTTCCATGGAAAAAAGGCACACATTTTTCACTTGTAACATGAGTTTGGATAAACTTGAGAATGCTCCTACTTTTTACTTAAAATAGGTATTATATTTTCATCCAAAAAGAAAAGGGACCATAGAACTTAGTTCAAAATGGAAACAACATTATATTAAAATATTTTCTTTCTTCTTCTTATTCTAGTTAGGTCTTACTAGCTAGTATAATATTGTGAGGTCCAAAATTATGTAAGGTAGTTACTAGTCAAGTCCCTTATTCCACGTTTACTATATTCCAGCAAGTTAGGATTCTTTCTTCTCCATCTCTTGTTTTATATAAAAAACACTTCTAAACTTGGCGCAAATTATTAGTTTCATCCTCGAATTATTGACAGTCTTAAAACACCCTTCTACTTAACTAACTAAACTTAGATACACCCCCGGTACATTCTCGATATGCAACATGACATAGCAAGTGGTCTCAAACTCTTAAAGGAACATGAAGTTCTTAAAAAAAATCGAGAGAAGTGTTGAAAACACCCCTAAATTTGACGAGAATTTTGGAGTGTATTTCACTAATGTTGCAAGATCGAGGGTATATTTAGCTTCAATTAGTCAAGTAAAAAGGTGTTTTTAAGGCTGTCAATAATTTGAGGATGAAACTAATAATTTACATCAAATTTAATTAGGAGTGTTTTTGATACTTCTCTTTATTCTTTCTTTTCCTCTTCAAGAAATTCACACGTTGGTGTAACACAAATTATTGGACCAAAAATGGTTTTTGAACGGAAATATAACAACTTTGATTTTATGTTTGAGTCGGTCAACCATTCCCATTCTTGATTATTGCCTACACAACTTAGATTCTGTTTGGATTGATTTAGAAGTTGGTCAAATCTATTTTAAGTTATTTTTAGTTTTGTGAAGTATTTGATAAGGTTAAAAATAAGTTTAAAATGACTTTAAAAGAGTTAAAACCCAAAAATAGATTTCTCCATACTTTTTATTTTTCGACTTAAAAGTCATTTGAATTTAAATTTTTATTTTTTGACTTAAAAGCTATTTTTTAAGCCAATTCTAACAGGTTCTTATCATGACTCAAAAAGTATTACTACTTTCAGATATACTTGACTACATATTAGCCGTCATGTATAAATAATAAAAGAAAGGAAAAACTGTCATTATGCCGTGGAGGACACCAATAATGGTTTTGATCTACGCATTCTAAAAAGAATGAAGAAGTAGAACTATTTGTGATTTCACATGGAATTGCAAGTTGCAAATTATATAAAATTTTGAACTCCTTTAAAGTATTTGAAATATAATTCATTGTGCTATTGATCACTTGGGCTACTCATTTTTTGAAGAAAATAATTTCGAACCTTCCTTTGTTGGTTAGTTTGAAGGCCGAAATTGTGGACCAAATATTGTCCATACTGATTATTTAATTTGTTAGCAAAATCAATTGGCTGTCCAATCCACTATGAAAGAGCTTTGAATTTGGAGATATCAAAATACATATTTGAAAACTATTATTTGGGAATTCCATGAACTATTTTTAGCCACTATTATTTCGAATGGAGCTTGAAAATATGAATCATCCATTATTTAACTAGTGAAGAATATGAGTTCAAATTTGAGTTTGAAAATTAGTGAAGAAGATATATTGAATATTGTATACCATTTTGTGTATATTATTTAATTCAATAGTGCAATAGTATACTGCAAAAATATACAGTACAATGTAATATTATACTTTTACAACTAGGTCATTTTTCAAAATTTCAAAAATTTGACTTATCATATACAGACTCGTTTCGGATGAATGATATATCATAAGATTGGAAAAACCAAGAGGAGCTCATATCTAAAATTTGAGACTATTTATCTGAGTTTTAAGCTAATTGGGATTGAAAACAATTTTTAGCTCATTGAGGAAGATGAGTTGTAGCAATGCATTGATATTGTATAATAATGTATATAAATGTGTGTGTATATATATATATATATCTCCGTACGTAGTTATCCATTATTTATACAATAAAATGATTAGAGAAAAAATGACTGAAAAGAGAAAGAAAGAAAAAAAAGTGAAAAAATAATATTAAAATCACATGACATTGACATGGAAATATGGGAGTTGGACACAAAAATAGGCACAAGGATAATTATTTTCATAAGTATTATTATTAGAGGGCATTGATCGATAAAAAGTGAGGATTGGATAAATAATCCAACTTCTTTACCTAAATACAATTTAGTTCACCTATTGACAAAAAATAGTCCAACTATAATTTAGTTCAAAATATTCACCAGAAGAATCCAAAAAATAAAAAGGAAAAATTACCTAACTATACACATTTATTATCATATTTTCTAATTTTTCTTATCATTTAAAAAAATATCAAAAATTCACTGTTTTGCTCCCATCATTCCTTTTTCCAGATACATTAATATGAAATCTCCTACCCATTATTTCCTTCCTTTTTTTCACTCCACAATTACTTTCATTAATCTATTTTTGAATTTCAAATCTTTTCTCTTTTCAATTAATGATTTCAAGTTATTCAAGAGGTAGATTTCTTTCAATCACTTCAGTTATCGATTTCTTTTTTCTTTTTTTTTTATAAAATCATCTTAAAAAATTACGGAATCTTTTCCTCCCGGTCTCTTTATGGAAGAGAGGTGGAAAAACCTTGCTAATGCACAAAGTTCATCTTGGAGTGCATTTGGAATGGTTCCAGAAATTTCTAATGGCAGTCTTGATACACTTCATTCTGTTGGTTCAATCTTTCAGTTTTTTGGGCATACCCAATTAGTTCGAGAAGGATACATCTTTGAATTATAAAAAAAATGTTTAAAAGGGGGGAAATGTCGAGATAGAGGTGGCTATGGTAAGGGCATTGGATCGAGATCCATAGGTGTCGTCACTTGTTGACAATGGAAAAAAGATACGAGAGTTGATCCAGGCAAATGAGGATTTCTTCGTCAGTTTTTTTTCTTTGCTTTCCGCTGATTAGATTGTTGATTTTTTTTAAAAAAATTTTTGGTTGTTCATCTTTTCTGATACATATGGGTTCACATTTTTAATGTATCTAGTTGATTTTGTTTCTTAAACTAATGTATAATGTCTTCGTTTCAAAATTATGATACATTAAAATTTTATCATGCATAATGTATCGTGTTCAAATATTAGTTTTGATACATAACCTTAATTAATATTGATACTTGATACAAAAATTTAATCAAATGTATCATTTGTCGTGTATCGGCCTTTTCATCTACAAATTTCTGATACATATGAATTTCTCTCCCTGTTTTAGTATTGGGCTTACCCAATTTGATTATGAGGATGTAAACTTTTATGAAAATCGATCGTAATAACCCATTAATTATGAAGAATTTGAGAGCAGAGAAGTCGAAGAAGGATGCATGCTCGAGTTCTTAATATACTATTCAAAAACGCCTAAAAAAGAAAGAAAAAAGTTGGAGCTGCCATTGCACGACCATCACTACCAAAGATACAGATTTCAATGTATCTCATTTATTTTGATTCTTAAATTAGTCTTTTCTTTAGTGTTATCACTGTTCCGATACTTCACTGCTACAATAGCCTTTATTTTATGCAATATATCATGTTCATATTTAAGGTATTGATACATAACTCTAATGTTGTTGAATCTTCGATTAATGTTTATCATGTTCAATATAAATGTACTTGATACATAAACTTTGTGTTATGTATCACACACCAAAAAAATTCTATTTGGAACAATTACATGTATAATATTTTTAAAATAAAATAAAATATAGTATTTCTCAAACAAAATAAGATACATAAATAATAATGTATAATGCACTATTTTTTTAGGGATGATATGTAAATTTGAATTCATACTAAATGTATCCGATACATAACAATTACCAAACAATAATGTATCGATCTCAAACCTAAAATCTTATGGGCAACACTTTCTTATTTAATGTATCTAGTAGAAATACAACACTTATCAATTTCAATTGAAAGGATTTTCATGATTGTCACGACCCAGGGATACCCCCTAGATGTATGGCGTATAGAACCCCGAAGGACTCCATACAAGCCACTTAGTCCTCATAACATAAGAAATAGAACAATAAGAGTAAAACAACAGTCCAATTCCAAAACATTTTATATAGAAAGCAGAAGTCTAAACTCATGTCTCATAATAGCCATCTAATACAATAGAATGAAATTGGGTCTAGCCCATACATCATGTCCAAAAGAGAAATACATGAAAGAAACTGAAAACAATAAACTTTATCCTCGAAGCATGAGGACTCACCAAAGCTCGGAAAAATATCCAAGTCAAACTCTAGCCACGAAACTCGAAAACCTGACTATCGGATCCTACATTTGGGGAAATATATGCAAGAGTATGCATTAGTATAAAACAATGTACCAAGTATGATAGTCATGCATAAAACATGTAAATCATGCAAAAAGGGACATTTCATTTCATGACATGCAATTGACCAAGTTAAAACATGATATAAGAAGATTAGAAAACATACTTCATAAAAACAAGGTCAATGCAATCTAGCATCATCTTTAAAGCCTCTGAACACATGAAATACTCCTTGAGTAACCTTAGTGCATTATAAATGAAGGGAATTAGCCTTAACCGACATCGAGACCATATGAACAATAACATGATCCCCCGGTGTCTTCCACACCAAAAAGGGTTGTTCCACTTGCCTAAGGTAGAACCATGAACTTCTAGCTTAAGTGGATCCACTAGCTAATCAACCTATGGGGGCACATAGTTAAGGGATAAGGAGATTGCTACTATAAATTCGACCTCTACTAACGGGAGAGCTTCCATCTCATGAGACTTCTTCTAGAAATCCAACCTCTACTAACGAGAGAGCTTCCATCTCATTGTCAATTGTCACTCGGTGCAAAGCATAAATCCCACGGAATAGTATTTTCTTACTTATTCTCATTATCCGTGGAAGGTCATGTGATCTTGTCAATCCAAGATAAATTCATTAAGATAGCTTTTACTCTTTGATTCAATTAGGTGAGAAAGCCTTTCAACCTAAGAATCCTTATTATATAAGAAAACCTTTCACATCATGCTAGTTATGTGTTTATAAGAATATCCTTTCAACAACACATCATAATCATCATCATTGATATTTTACTCTCAAAGCATCCTTAAAACATTTACATAATTCTCATGAAAACATACATAATTCCATAATCACCTTTCAAGACCAAAACCCTCATTCAGTCATCAACTTTTAGAAAACAAGGGTTAGATATGGATTTCATCATAAATTCATGTAATTCTCTCATTACATGCTTAATTTCATAACACTCTTTCTTGAAGATCAAAATCCCACATCATATGATTCATAACTTGAAAATATGGAGATTACATGGGTTCATAGAGGAAAACATCATAAAACCATATTAAATCATCAATTCAAGCTTAGAAAATCATAATTCAATCATTCAAATTAATAAGAATCCATGGTAATTGAAGAAAGCCCCAACTTCATTGGGGTATTCTACCTTTTGAAATAGATGAATTTTGGAACTCCATGGATGGAGGGAATTCATGGATGAAAACTACCATACCTTGAATCCAAATTCTAGCCTTCAATGGAGGAATTGGAACCTTAGCTTGAAACCCTAGGTTGAATCTTCTTCTTCTTCAACAACTTTCTAGAGAGAGAATATTTGAGAGGAGATTTGAGATTCTTTTGTGAATTTGAAAGAATGAATTAAAATGGGGTGAATTTGGGGGTAAAAAGACTTATATAGGGGTCCTAAACTTAGGCAAAACGATGTAGTATAGGAACTAGTTAACTAGAAAAAGATCCAATTGCCCCTAGAAATAACTGCCAGGTGACCATCCATGGACCCCAGTCGATGGATCGTGGTCTGACCCACGGCCCGTCCTGGTGGACCATCGATTGGTGTCAAAAACTTGGTTTTTGGGGTTCAAACCACGGACCTCCAACCACGGCTGTGGTCTGACCAACAGTATGTTGGTCAGGTCGTGGTTCTGGACCCTCAGACCCTTCTCAGGCCAACCACGGACCACACCTACGGTCCGTGGTCCACTCCACGGGTCGTGGGTGGCAGGCGTGGTTTGGCTGTTGCAGCACCTGCAATGCTGTAATTTTGGCCTTTCTGAATACGGGGTGTTACTATATCTCCCCCTTGTGATCATTCGTCCTTGAATGAGATTCAAACTGGTTCTAGAAGAGTAGGAGAGAAACTAACAACCCAACATATCAATGCAATGCATACAACCAAGGAGGAACTATCGACTCCAAGCTAGGACGTTCTCAAAATATCATAAGAGGGGTGAAATTAACTCTATCAACCCATTATGCATGCAATGCACATAAACAAAGAGGAAACATCAACTCCAAGCTAAACATACTCAAATGCATTATAAGGAAGTAGGTACTACATCTAACAACTCAATATCCATGAAAGTTTCAGATTTCTCATATTCAAGGAGGAACTACCTTCTCCAAGCTAACATAATCTTATGGCCTCATGTACCATCTTGGGACTTATGCATGCAATGCACATAAATATGCATGTTCAACAAGTCATCTCATGAAATCCATAAGCAACTCATACTCATGCACAACAACATGAGGAAAATAAATCATATAGTCATTTCTTTCAAAACGTAAGCTTTTCATGAACATGCATAACATAAGGAAATCATGGAAACACATAAAACACACATGACTCCCAAAACATAAAACAAACCAAGAAGAACTCATTACATCGAGCTAAAGTAGGAGTAAAAGGAAAGAGATGAGGATATCGGGACATCCTATCGACCTCGACCTCCTAAGTAGCATCCTCAACTAAGTGATTCCTCCATAACACTTTCACGAAAGCAATTTCCTTATTTCTCAACTTCTTGACTTGTCGGTCTAAAATCTCAACTGAAACTTCCTCATAAGAAAGACTTTCATTAACTCCCAACCCTTCTAAGGGAACTATGGATGTCGGATCACCAACACACTTCTTAAGCATAGAGACATGGAAAACTCGATGCACCATTGTCAACTCATTTTGCAAATCCAACTCATAAACAACCTTACCAACATGCCTCAAAATTTGATATGAGCCAACAAAATGGGGACTAAGCTTCCCTTTCTTGTCAAGCCTCATTACACCCTTCATGCGTGAGATTTTCAAGTAAACTCAATTATGAACATCAAACTTTAGATCCATTCTTCTCACATCGGCATAAGACTTCTGCCGACTTTGAGTCATTTTCAAACTTTCTCCTCATGTACCATCTTGGGACTTATCAAGGCAACTTCACCCACCTCAAACCAATCTATATGAGATCTACACCTTTTATCATAGAGAGCCTCAAATGGAGTCATACCAATACTTGAGTGATAGTTATTATTATAGGCAAATTCAATCAATGGCAAATGGTCATCCCAATTACCCTTAAAATCAATCACACAAGCTCTAAACATATCTTCTAAAGTTTGAATAGTATGCTCCGCTTGCCCATCAGTTTGGGGATGAAAGGTCGTACTAAGCTTAACCTTAGTGCCAAGACTCTTTTGGAATGGCTTCCAAAATCGAGAAGTGAACTGAGTATCACAATCGAAAATAATAGACATGGGCACTCCATGCAACCTTACCAATTCTCTCAAATACAACTTGGCATAATCCTCTGTCGAATAGGAAACCTTGACGGGAAGGAAATAAGACGATTTTGCCATCCAATCTACTATAACCCAAATCGAGTCATGTTGTCATCGGGTGCGAGGCAAACCAACCATAAAGTCCATGTTTAAATCTCTCCACTTCCAAGTAGGAATACCAATGTATTGGGACATACCTCCCGATTTTTTATGCTCAACCTTTACTTGTTGGCAATTTGGACACTTAACCACAAATTTTGCATTATCCTTCTTCATC
>JAJOOS010014916.1:0-10195 GCA_029582725.1 Solanum chiquidenum | reverse complement strand
TAATTAAAAACTCTAAATTAGTTCAAACTTAATTGTATGATGCGTCTACAACTAAATTCCTCATTAATCTTCTAGAGAACAATAATCCCTTTCTATCCCAATAAATAATCTCTAATTAGTAAGAGAAGTGAAACCTAAACACATAAGTTCTTTTTTAGGAATTGATTTCCATATTATGTTATATATTTATATTATATGTTTTATATAGTAATAACATTTATTTATAACACTTAAAAAAATATTGGGACAAATGATGTCATTATAGATAGATTGTTTGACTGTAAAGATCATAAACAAAGGAACATAAAGATTAAACCTAGAAACACGATTATTATTCTTCTTTTCCACATTTGAAAGAGTATTCTTGTATATTACTGTAGTATTTATTTATCGTTCATTCTTTTACTATTTATACTATTAATGTTTTTCAGTGTTTATACTATACTATTTTAAATGTGACGAAAACGCATAATTGATCATTTGGATTTTTTTCCTTTAATTGTAAGCTCTACACTTTTATATGATAATTGATCAGTATAATATACATATTTAAAAAAAATCCTAAATAAATTTCAAAATATTAAATAATCTAAACAAAAATAACCAAAATAGTTCAATAAAACAACTCATTTTGTACGTGCTGTTTTATTTCCAAATATTTCTTCAATTAAGAAAGTGAAAGAGAAAAAACAGTGTATTACATATTAATTAAGCTCATTTACATGCTTTCTCTAAATTTAGCGTGAAAGATGAACCATGCATACAAAGACAAGTGTCAAAACCATAAATGCTATAGGTTTGAATATATTCTTCTTATGATAGTGTTCGGATCCTCTTTAATTATCATGATTTATTTAAAATAATGAGTTAAAAATAGTTATTATTTTAAAAAATCAAAATAAAATTAATTACTATTTTCTCCACCTTTAGCGTCACTCTAATAATTGCGAAGAAAGACTACTTTGGTAAAACTAATGAAGAGTACGTATGTTCAATTAATTTTTTTTTTAAAAGCATACAAAAGCAATTAGAGAATTGAATTCTCACTAATGAGGCAAGAATTTAGATAGTTAACCAACTGACCTATTAAATTTTCTGTACAAAAAAACAATTTAATTTTAAGATGTAGGTTAAGAAACAACGATGAAGTATAAATGAACACAAAATATAAATTTGTTCAACTAATTGAAACCACTAATCTGAAAAAGGAGGATTTCTTTTATCTAAAGATCTAATGTAGAGATATCTATAAGAAGAAATATTGAGTTCATTAATTCCTTATTTAATGATAATATAATACATAAAAGAAAGAAGAAAACTTGAACTTAGATATATAATAAGTAAGAGTTTGAAATTATACTTGGGCTAAATTATAATTGTGGTTCTAGTTACAAAACCATTCAAAGTTTTTCTGACAACTTTTTTGCCAAAAAATTAGTGGGATTTTAGGACAAAGGTCCATTTTAAATAATTTTCTAGAGGAAAATAGTATAGGAGATCACATGGTGTGTCCAAGAAATGGACTTGACTTACATTCATGGAGGAGACTGATTGTTAGCAGAAGAGCCTTTGGAAATCTCATATTCTTTGGAAAATGGGTAAAATATGACCTATCCTTGTTGAATAGTCTCACGTCAGATGAAAAAAATAAATATGATTTCCTCATATAATTTTAAGTAATTGTACTTTCATTAACTAAAATTGAGAATATATCGAAAATAACTTATAATTCTGTGAGTGCAAGAAAAGAAATATTTACTGTCCGTAGTAGGTACGTTTGTGAATATTTGGCTTTTGCTTTTCCAACTCTATATAAACTCTCCTTTTTCTCTCTTTCCATTAACTTGAGATTACTCAACTGTTTCTTTTTCCTCTTATTTTCCCTTCTTATTTCAATAAAAGTAAGCATGCCATCAGAAACCGGCAAAGTTGTTTGTGTTACCGGCGCCGGAGGTTTCATTGCCTCTTGGCTCGTTAAACTCCTTCTAGAAAAAGGATACACTGTCAGAGGAACCGTTAGAAACCCTGGTAAAATTAACATTCATTTTTTGTACAAATTCATGATAATATGGTATCCACACAAATTAAATATCACCGTCATTTCACAAAATGGCCACACTCTTAACAAATTTATGTTTGTCGACCATTTAAGTGCCATTAATGGTACATGCAGAAAAGGATATGAATTCTCTTTCGAATATATTATAAAAATATTACTTCTAGTAGTACTAAACTGTTTCAATCCCATGAACGATAAATCCAAGTTTAATATTTCCCAAATTTATTTATTTATTTTTTTTTGTGAAAATGTGCAGATGATCCCAAAAATGGTCACTTGAAGGAACTTGAAGGTGCAAAGGAGAGACTGATTCTGTTGAGAGCTGATCTTCTGGATTATCAGAGTTTGAGAGAAGCAATTTATGGCTGTGACGGGGTTTTCCACACCGCCTCCCCTGTCACTGATGATCCAGTAAGCATTCATTCATGTTTTTGTTTTTTTTTTGTTAAAAGTAAGCATTTGAGACTAGTTCTTCTGAAAACAGTCTATTTTACTTGCACGAAGTAGTCGTGGTGAGATTTGTGTATACTTTACCCTCTCATATCCGATTTCACTGGATATATTGTTGTTGTTTAAAGTAAGCATTCATGTTGATTCTCTATTTCAAAAAATTATTCTACAAAATGGTATTTAGAATTAAAGCCATTAGAATTGCTTCACAGGATTGTTTACAGCCAATAGCTCTCTAGTGGCTCTGGATTATTCCTTTCATTTTCTGATAGTGGTTGATTGAAAAGAACAGGGATGGAAGAGACTGAAATATAGAGTAGTATATTTTATTTTATTTTTAAAAAAGAGAGGATGGATCAGTTACGTAAATTGTGGGCCCACGTCTGTAACCATAATTGATCAAACACGTCGAAGACGCACTAGCAAAGTTGTTTTAGCTTTTAGTTCCACTAATACATGCCTCGAGCGCCGGAGTTAGATTTTTCGCAAAAAAATAAAATAAAAAAATATTGAAAGGAGTCTAAAGATATTCTATCATTTACGATATATACACGTAAAAATAATTCAAAACTGTATTTTTCGTTGAAAATGATTTGAAGGAACAAATGGTGGAGCCAGCAGTAATTGGGACTAAGAATGTGATAACAGCCGCAGCAGAAGCCAAAGTGGGAAGAGTTGTGTTTACTTCGTCAATTGGTACAGTATACATGGACCCCAACCGGGCCCCTGATAAAGTTGTGGACGAGACTTGCTGGAGTGATGTTGACTTCTGCAAGAATACTAAGGTCCGCTCCGCTAGTACGATCAAATTGGAAATTGATATATAGTGATAGTGGATTTCAATTTGCTTGATGATGATGTGTTTATGCAGAATTGGTACTGCTACGGGAAGACGGTGGCGGAAAAGACAGCATGGGATGAGGCAAGGGAAAAAGGAGTGGATTTGGTGGTGATCAATCCAGTGTTGGTGCTTGGACCACTGCTTCAACCAACAGTGAATGCTAGTGTTCTTCACATACTAAAGTACCTAACTGGCTCTGCTAAATCATATGCCAATTCAATTCAGGCATATGTTCATGTTAAGGATGTGGCACTAGCCCACATACTGCTCTATGAAGCTCCTTCTGCATCTGGACGCTATATCTGTGCTGAGAGCGTCCTTCATCGCGGCGATGTTGTTGAAATTCTCGTCAAATTCTTCCCGGAGTATCCAATACCTACCAAGTAATTTCACTTACCAAATATTTAATCATTATTTCAACTTAATTAGTGCCTAGAAATATATATACACGCTAAATAGTAAAAATCTAATCTTATTAACTATCAAAAAATCATGCTTGCTAGCTAGAGCTATTCGATATTAATGTACTACTCCATATTCTTCATGCCTGAAAAGGAACTTGATGTGTTATTAGGTTACCCGACAACCAAAATCGTATAAGATATAGTTTTATGAAATAATTTGACTATGTATTGACAGGACGCTAGAAATATTAATAAAAGTAACTACTACCCATTAACAAACATCCAATTAGTATGTTTCAAGCAATATTTCTGGACCTGGATTTGCCTTTACCTACAAAACATCAAAATCTTGTCTGGCCCCAGCCACTTCTTACTTTTAACTTTAACCCATACCAGCATCTAGAGACATCAACAATAGTGCATGGGAGGGGGACATACTTTTTTTAGTAATTTTAATAATCATCGATCTCTAACGATTATTAAACTGAAATATATATGTCGTATAGTTAGCAATGATTAGTAATTAATCACGTTTAATGATCATAATTATATGTTCAGGTGCTCGGATGAAACTAGGCCAAGGGCAAAACCGTACAAATTTACGAACCAAAAGCTAAAGGACTTGGGTTTGGAGTTTACGCCAGTAAAACAGTGCTTATATGAGACAGTGAAGAGTCTACAGGAGAAGGGTCACCTTCCAATTCCTACTCAAAATGATGAACCTATTAAAATTCACTCTTAATTAATTAATAGCTCTTAATTAACTGGTATTAAGGGAAAGTTGACCGTAGCTTTTTCCCTTTTTATGTACCAAATTAAAATAAAAAAGAGCTACTACGTGTGCTTATGAAATGTTTGTAGTGTTCCTAATTTGGCGTTTCAAAAAAAGTGTTACTTAGAAAGAAAAAAAAGTCTCAATATATTCTCATATTTCTTTTACAATGTGAAGTTAGCTTTTAGAATTTAATTTTTTTTAATATTGTCAATGTATATCACTCTGAAGTCTACATACAGCACAGTTTAAATTTGTCCCTATGCATACAGTATCAACTAATTGAATTAAAGTTCAATTGGTAGTGTTGCATTTATATTATATCATACATGCATGCAGTTACCAACTTTTATATTAGAAAAAAAAAAGGAATTATATAACCTACCCTAACAAATTTGAAAGTGACATTTATATATAGTCTATTGATTGATTGAGTGATATCCTCCTATGCTAACAAAAACGAAAATCACTTTCACATCCACATGACACATTACGATCGTTAAGAGATTGATGCCGGAAAAATTATTGTTTAGGGGAAATAAAAATTTAGCAAAGTTTAGATGTGCAAGTTAAATAAAAAAAATACAACTTGTATAATAAATGTGAAGAAAATAATGACTATATATATATATATATTAGTAAAATTATTCGTGTCTCGCGCGGGAGTTTAATATCATGGAATTTATAAAATAATACTTAAAACCTATCCATCATTAAAATTAAAACACTATATTATCTTACATACAAGATTACGTAGCAACAAACATTAATAATGTAAAAGAAAATGAAAATTATAACATCTTATTATTTATCCTTAATAACATAAGCATAAATTAATGACTGTAAAAATACATACCAGGATCTGTAACATCAATGGTGTCAGTGAGCCACTCAACAGGAGCAACATGAATATTTAATTGTGAAGAAGAAGAAGAAGTATATGAAATATTCAGATCTTATTACTATCACGTATAAATTATTATATGTATAAATTTTGCTTCTTTTATTTTACAAATGCTATTATAACTATAATTTAACAAATACAACAATTACTATATAAATAGGCGAATCTAGAATTTTTCGAACATGGGCGCACCAAGAAAAATTTAGTAAGTGGGAATTGATCCGAACATTCCTAGTGAAATTTCATAAGGAGGTCAAAGAAGGATATGGAATATTCAGCTCTTATTACTATCACGTGGAGGTAGAGAGAATGTTTAAGAGAGACAATCGACTCATATTAAATGTACACATTAATAAAAATAGTTGTCTCAAATTACTTGTCAATTTATGAAATGAAGATAAAATTAATTACATTTTCTCAATATTCCTTACAATTTAATTCTTCTTAAAGGGTAAACATGCAAGTTTGTGAAGTTTCAGATAAAAAATATTACGGGATAAAGTAGTAAAATTATCCTTTTTATTTATAATCTTATAAGATCATGTCAAAGATATATAGACAACTAATATAGAATGGAAGGAATAGAGTTTAGTTAATTTTATGATCATACTTAATTTTGAATTACTGTTTTTAGTTTGAATTAAAAATGTAAAAAATTATATGAATTCAATATAATTTTCTCTACCATCTTCAAAGCTCATATTTAATATATGGATTATTATTGTTATAATAATAATAATAATAATTATTATTATTATTATTATTATAATTATATTTTTTTAATGGGAGGAAATCCCTCTATTTATAGACAACAAAGGGTAGTATGAACAAATATTTATTATGTCTTATCGGAAAGGTCACAACTATTTGGAAAAATTGCAACCCTTCGGAAAGGGCACAACCTTTCATAAAAGTCACATTTTTTCATAAAAGTCGCAACTCTTCATTAAAGTCGCAACTTTTCATAAAAGTCGCAATTTTTTCATAAAAGTCACAATTTTTCATAAAAATCACAACTTTTCATGAAAGGGGAAGGCTAGTTTTGGAAATAAATGAATTAAAAGGGAAATCTGATTTGTGGTGGCGCCACGTAGGCGGGCCTAGGGTTCTCTTATATATATATATATATATATACTAGGTAAATTGCCTGCGCTTCGCGCAGTGGTGAACTACATCAATAATCTACATCTGAACATTTGATAATATAAGTGTTTTCGAGTGGGTAAAGCCCTACGATAAATTGTCAAGAATATTTTATCCAAAGATGAAATGAAATATTTTTTTAATCTTAAAACCAAAAAGATTTGATTCTAATTGTTTATGCATTTTGTTATTAATTCTTCATTTTACTCTAGTTCTTCATCACCAAATTTTTTAGAAAAGATATGTAATTGTTTCATTGTCTATATTTGTATTTTCAAAAAGTGGTACAAACATTTTATTCATCAATTGCAAGAGTTTTCCTCCTATTCAAGGCCTCTACATACAGAATCTAAATGTTATACATCTTATGTAATTAGTTGTGTATTTGATAAGTTAATTAAAATATAAAAACACATCTCTTGGAGTTCAATGAAATAATGTATGTCGCTCAAATAATTTGGATTAAATGATGTAGTGGAAAGTCCCTTATTCAAAATCATTCGCAATCGATGGCACTAGTTTGGTAGCCAAAAGGCATATTTTATTGTTTATGTTTCGATCAATATGGTTAAAATTTTAATTTTTTTTGCGATTTTTAGTCTAATGTTTATAAGAAGATAATTATTTCTTTAAGATTAGATTAATATGGATTTATCGTACTTTGAGGGGTAATTCATTGACTCCAATCCGAAATTTGAGCCCCAAAGTACTTTTGATTAAGGTTGAGTACAATAATACTTATCATCCCACTACATTTTTTTTTTTTTGTGTCACTAATCAATTGAATACCTCGAGAAGATAGAAAGTTGAATAACTAAAACTCCAAGGTAGTGTGGAACCACCACAACTTTTGAACACTCAAAAGTCCTTTCTTGGACATCCCATGAATCTTTTAGCCACTGAAAACTCTATAAAGATCAAAGTCATTTATTTCACAAGTTTAAATTTCTAATCTACATGACCCCAATAGTCTAATGATTACATCAAACTCTTGATTAACATATATTTACTTCAACATAATGATAAAAAAAACATAAGCATAAACAACAAAGTTTAGAACATGTACTCAAAAACAACAATTAATAACATAAGACTGTAAAAAAACATACCATAATCTGTAACAATCGAATGAAACAAAAAGGAAAAAATGGAGCCCATTGAATTCACATTGTCCCATTAAGGAAATTATTCTCATCTAGTACCCGAGTTTTAAAGGAATAGATCCTCTCAGGATAGAACGATTCTATTCACCAGTGTATTGATACAAAAACAATGGTATCAGTGAGCGAATCAACGGAAGCAAAGTACATGAATATTTAATTGTACAGAAGAATAAGAAGTTCAAAATTTTCGTTGTTTTAAAATGAGAGGAAATCCCTCTATGTAAAATGCTTATTGTGTCTTATCGAAAAGGTCACAATCCTTTGTAAAAGTCATAATTTTTTTTATAAAAGTCACAACTTTTCATGAAAGGGAAGGCGAATTTTGAAAATAAATAAATTAAAAGAAATTCTGATTTGTGATGGCGCCACGTAGGCGGGCCTAGAGTTCTCTTTTATATATATATATGATATAGGATATGATTTTATAAGCCGAAGATCGGAAGCTTAATTCTAAAGACAAGAGTAGGCTTCAAAAGACTAATTTTTGGTCCTGTAAAGTTAGAAAGTTGATTAGAGTGCAATTTATGCTACGACAAGAAAATTCATGAAAAAACAATACTCCATGATAATAAGAAATAGCTTGCCTATGCACCTTTCCAGCTTAAATGCGGTTCCTTTCAATTGGAGCTTGTCGCTATGTGGATTAATCAGTCTATTCTAGTTAGTCTTATCTACATTAGGAAGACTTTAGACAATCATTAATTACCACACATTAGAAGAAAAAAAAAAGACTTTTAGGCCTCAGCTTGTCAGAAGTGACGATCACTTATTAGAACCTTAGAATGTCAACTAAAAAAGAACAACATGAGGAGGAGATAAGTTGGGAACTCAGAACTAGTAGAGCCTCATATATTAAGCAGAAATTTTGGCCAATTAGTTGTTAGAAAAATTAAAGATGAGCACGTTATGGGACTTAATTATTTGTGTACATACAGATAATCCAAACAAGTTGAAGGGAATTAGGACTTTTCTAACTCTTGTTTTGTGTTACAATCATCATTATAATAAATCTAACAAAATAGGTAAATGCAGGTCGAAGCAAAATGTCAGTCAATCACGTCTAAGTTGAAATAGTGTACCAAAGATTAATGAGGGGGAAAGGGACTTCCTCAGCCCTCTTTTGAATCCAATTAAATTTTCATATGCGACTCGAATATGAATTAATCAAGACCCTAAATAAATATTGGACACCAACAGTCCACCGATTGTTTTGAGGATTCCCAAATAGTCAGCTTTCTTCATAACTTCCTATGGACTTTATCAGCCAACTTTTGAATCCAAGATTCCTAATTTGCTTGGAATCCTAGAAGTCTTGATCACGATCTACCAAATTTTTGCGTTGGCAAAATAATAATTGTTGCTGTTCAAAAGTGTTTTTAAAATTTATTGGTCAAACACAAACTATTTTTCACCAAATTTTAGAAAAGCGCTTTTCATAATAGGCTATTTCTCACCAAATTTTAGAAAAGCGCTTTTCATAATAGGTTATTTCTCACCAAATTTTAGAAAAGCGCTTTTCATAATATGCTGTAGTTTGGTCAAACATGCTAGGAAACATAGATGATAGAGCTAAACAAGACATGTTAACATTAAATTTCTCACTAATAAGGGTTGTGGTGGAGTGGTAAGTACTCCTTCATCCTTAACCAAGAGGTCTCCGGTTCGAGTCCCCTTGGGTACGATATTGCCTTTGTAAGGGAGCGCTTTACCCCCAATGTGGGACTTCCCGACGCGAATCCGGATTTAGTCGGGCTCCAATGTGGGTACCGAACACTGGATGGGAAACCAAAAAAAAACATTAAATTTCTCATCAGAAAACATCCCTTAAACATGATTAACAATGCAATCAAACCAACTAAAGTTTAAATTCAAGATTAAGGAAACGTAGATAAAACTAAAGATCAAGGAAACAAACGTAGATAACAGCTAATTTTATTTTCATATATGGCCTTTCAGGAGGCATCAGCAGTTCTCTCTATATAAAAAGTCTATATGGGATTCTCCTCATTTCAAACTAATACTAACATTACAACACTGGTTCATTGGCAATAATGCCTATGAAAACAGGATAACCCGTAACGAGTTCTAACTGAATTGCACACAGTATCTGTTACATTTAACCCTTCAGTAAACATGTCAATTAGTGGCCCTCTGCTGAGGCAACTGCATGCGTAAAATGTCCTCTCTAGGTAGATTGTTCAATTCAGAAACTTGTAAACCTTCTTGCCCTGTAAGCGCCAGAAGATGTGTACCTTCCTTATTTTTCCGGAAAGCCAAGTATAAGATACTGCTCAGATAAACTAACAAACATGAGGCACCTAATAGTCCACAAATAACTTTAACCGCCTTTCCTAAATGGCTATCCTTGAGAGAGGTAACTAACTTTTCTGCTAAATAGTATGTATTTATTCCCATGATTAGTGTACCAATAACCCAGGTGGCTGCTGAAACCTGTAAAA